>OLKM01001167.1:110158-138108 GCA_900291075.1 Melanogrammus aeglefinus | reverse complement strand
CTCACTCGTCTCACTCACTCTCTTTTTTCTCTGTCTCACTCGCTCTTTCTCTCTCTCACTCTCTCACTCGCTCTCTTTATCGCTCTCTCGTCTCGCACGCACGCGCACACACACTCAGAGGCTCACAGATGTGCACAGCCACACTTGTGCGTGAATCACAAACACGTGCTAATACGCACACACTCACAAATGTAGATAACAGCAGACAGCATCTCTGTCCCCTCATTGCCTCCCTGATGGCAAATATTTACCGTGCTACCCTGATTTACCCTGGGTTAATTAGACAAAGTTAAATGACCATCATAGGCATGATTCTAAAACACACACACACACACACACTCACACACACACACATCACACACACACCACACACACCCACACACACACACACACCACAACACACAGACACACACACACACCACACACACACCACACACCAGCAGTCACCTGAATTGGTATCCCACCTCTCAACACATTCACCAAATGCTATCCCCTGGACTGATCCACTGGCACCCAAGGTGTACAGAGGTTTAATATAGACACTGAAGACCTAATTAGATGTGGATAATGCACAGTGTCCGGGGAAGGCTTTGTGTACTGATGTTGTATAAAACCGGGCCAATGTATAGAAGGGCTCTGAGTCAACCATCTGCATAAGCACACCTTGATGCGTTGTGTGTTTCCAAGGAAGGGGGCCGACTTGGTGGTAAAGAAGCTCATTATGGGAGAAATATGTTTCGCTGCTTGTGAGGAAGAGGATGCATTCAATTATACACACATATTCACACGCAGGCACGCACACATAAAAAAAAAAGTGCCCGAACACACACACACACACACACTCTATGATTAATTGGCTCGCTATGTACTAAGGAGACGGCGAGAGTGCAAGAAGCTGTAGGTAATGAGCACCATCATTAAACAAAGACAATCCAACACACCTTTGGCTCAGGTTATGACGATGCGAGGCTCGACAGCTGCTGCAGCCGCAGAAGAAGAAGAGAAAAAAAAAGAACAAGCGCAGAAGAAACCTTGGTATGCGTGGAAACCTCGTGGCAATGCGAACATCAGAAACTTCAGAAGATGGCGCGGGGAGCATCGACGGATCGTCAGAGCGGGCTCGCGGCCACCGGGCCCCAGGGAGGGAAAGCATTTAAAGATTTAGCAGTTAGATGGAGATCTTCAGAAAGCAAACATACTGTCTTAGAGGAGGCGGGTGTGAGGATCAGGGCCAAAGCCGCCGCCGCCACCGCCGATGAGAAAGATTAGCAAGGAACAAAACACATCCACTCGATAGAAGAGGCCACTTACACAAAAGACAGAGGGGGGGGGGGGGAAGGTGTTAAAGCAGAGGAAGAGTTGCTGCCGATGCTGACTGCGGGGACAAATATACGACTCGCGGAGGACATAAAACGAGGGGGAAATAAAAGTGCCGTTAACAAAACAGGAACAAAAAAGGAAGGAAAAAAATCAATACTTCTATAAAGGTTCCCGGGCAACAGAAGCAACTTTCGCATTTGTCACACGCATTATTGACCTGTCGTTAGAGGTCACGACCCCGGCTGACTTTGGTCGCCACGCGGCCATCTTGTCCTACCTCGGAAAATTGCCGACCTCACACATTGTTGCTAAATTGAAAAAAAAGATTATGTCTCTAGTCGGTAAGACTTTATATCTCAACAAGCTCAGCGTCTTGTGTTGCCAGTGACCTTGGGAGAGCATTCAGCGTTCACACTTTGAATACATTTTTGTAAAGAACCAATTTCATCTCAATAATGGCTAAGTGTACAAGTTATATACTTGTACCACATAAAAAATGCCCCCTCTTCATCAAACACATAGAGACATTTCTCTTTCACTGTATTGATTCTAACTTAAGAGCCACTGGATCACTATACTCGAATGATATATAAGAGTGTATTTGTCTGTGTGTGTGTGTGTGTGTGTGTGTGTGTGTGTGTGTGTGTGTGTGTGTGTGTGTGTGTGTGTGTATGTGTGTGTGTGTGTGTGTGTGTGTGTGTGTGTGTGTGTGTGTGTGTGTGTGTGTGTGTGTGTGTGTGTGTGTGTGTGTGTGTGTGTGTGTTTTACATCAGCCATTAATTCAATTGAGAGAAAAGTGTTATGTAAAACATGAAAAACGAAAAATCCAAACAACATTGAGGGACTTTCGCATTATGTTCCTCAACCTAATGTGTCTGGTTGGTTTGGGGGATCTTTGTTCATGTCCGGTTTTCACAGAGCCATTCCCAGTGGGCTAGGACTTCACACAGAACCCAATAGTGCTAGGTCGTGCACACACTGTATCCCGTTCCTCTTGCAGTCCTTCTGCGCAAAGCCTTGTATCCACGGTTTGGCCAAGATGTGCCTGTTATATTTAGAGAAAGAATTAGAGAGTGTGTGTTGTTATAATCTACCTCATTATCTGGCCAGAAGACAACCCCTGGCACGCCTCAGCACCATCTTTACCAGTTCTAGTTGGTACTCAAATATAGGCCCCTGGCTTATTTGCAAAGGAAAAACTAAGTCCTGCGGGGTATTTTTAGGAGCTAAGCCTTTAAGGCATTGGAGGCCGGAGGCTGGTAATAGACCGTAACACATGGGCATCTATATATAGACAAATGTCAAAGCCTTCAGGGGTGTCTCGCGGGCACAACGCAGGACAAGTGAATAACCTTACATCCAGCCATTCAATGAATCGTTGGCTGCCTTCACTTCGAATATGACGAAATGTAAGTACTTCACGTCAAGCCGTGACACTAGTCATCCTCTTCAACGTCTATTTATTCACCTTTCGCATCAATGTCACTTGTTCGATAGTTGAGACATTTAATTTGATTTGAATGGATACCAGCACTGGATAGACCAAGTCCGATACCGCCAAGCGACACTTTCCCTAATACACATTGACTATGACACCTATACGACGGGAGGGAACCTGGCAGAATACTCTAAACAAAACAGGGCAGAGTGCAAATTCAAATGACCCATTCAAAGCCCCATGGAACGCAGCACCTAAGCAAATCTCCCTGGCAAGTTTGTTTGTCACAGAGGACAGAGACAGCGTGAAGGTCATGACAAGCACAATGGCCTGTTTTTGTGTTTCGTTTGAGATACCAGACATCTGAATTTGGCCGAATATTCTTTGCGATAAGGTGGCTGAAGGAATCACTGGCATTTTCATTTCTTCTTTTCAATTCAATTCAATTCTAAATCTAAAAACATACATATTTTATTAAAGTAAAGCATTTTGAATTATCTCTTCTTGTCGATTGCTTTAGACGGGCTTTAGGGCTGATGACCGTATTTCTCCAGTGACCAGCCAAAGATCTTCAAATTAAATTACTGAATCATTGCATCCTTATACTCCCTAAACGTATGTATTGCAATTACCAGCGGATACAAAAATTATGTTAAAGAAAAAATACCCAAATATATAACTAATTTAAGAGGACATATTCCCTTAATGGAACAATCATTTTCAATGTTGCCACAAGACATGAATTAACCATTGTGACAGTAAGTTCTTCCGGAAAACATTATTGCTTTCATGTTTCTACATTCAGAGTTCTTCCTACATACATAAATCATCTAGAGGCCTCATTTGAACCAATTAACCAAGGACAAAGGACCGGAAACAACCATGAGTTTAAATAACAAGCTTTTGTTACTGTAAAGTAATTGACTGCATTAATACTAGCCTACATTACATTCAAGAGTTAATATTTAAATAAACTGAAGCAGAATAACGGACTGAAGCAAAAGTCCCCACAGATCTGCCCAGAAACAATACTGGACTGCAACATGACACATTTCGGGCAGAGGATGTCAGAGGATGGTGCTTGGAAAAGAAAGAGAAATACACAAAAGATGGGGCTGGTCATGTGATGTTGGGTTAACGTGCGACTGTTCCTGTTTGATCGTGAAATGCTGACATGAATAATCAAATATATATGGCAAGCTTATCAGCAATACTTACTTTCTGCATCACTTATGATGCAGAAAAAAATAAAGAAAATAAAGTGTATATCACATCATAACAATCAATTGGCCAGGGGTAACATGGTTTGACAGTGATGCCGTTTGGAAATTGCGAATAACATATCCATTTACCAACCTTTTAGTAGCCGAAGTAATTCATCCTTGCTTATTTGTAAATGCAGAGAAGGGTCCACTCAACCAGAGGTCCGTTGAAGTACAAGGAGGTGTCCAGCCTCCCTCCATTGTTGTGGACACGGCCACTGAATCAAAGAGGTCATTTAAGATATTAATGGCCGGTAGGTCTTAGTCCATTTATCAGCAAAAAGAGGATCAGAAGCGTGGGCCGATATACTTTAGTCAGGATGTAAAACTAATCATCATCTTATTTAGTCAAAGAACCTTTCAACTTTTCTTAATCGAGTTGTTTTACTTAGATGCCACAGATATTGTCGCAATATCTGAAATGGCAAAATAACTGGAGAATATGTAGTTGCACAGTACAACAGCAAAAAATAAGCCCAACCATGACCTTCTCCTGAGTGTGTCAGGAAAAGGCACAAAGGAAGCACCGCACCTGAGAAAATATACTCCACTATGATTTACCCCTGGGTCAGTCAGTATGGATTTAGCAATAGCGACCAGGCCAGCAATGCAATATTCCTCTATAGCCTTTTTAATAATTCCATTTTCATTTGGTTTTGTTTAATGCAAAATTCAGGCGTTTATTGTATAGAATGCAGTAAACAAAGATGTTCAATTTGATTTAATTAAAAAAAAATAACATGTCATAGGCAAATCCTGAACGCAAATTCAGATTCAGACTCCATTTCTGAATTTGAACTTATTTTGTGTAAATGGTTCATGGCATATGTTTGAGTCTTGCTATACATAAGTATTTTGTGTGAACGTGATCAAAGGGTGCTGTTGATGTTTGTAGTTCCTGTGCACAACTGTGTGTCTATACATATTGTGCATAGACGATTTTTTTCCGCCCTCAGATAATTAATTAGTTTTGCGGTTTTGAGGGCGCTCCCCTTAAGCTCATCAAGCTGGTCTATCATATATATGTTGGTGGACTCACTTAATTCAAACAATATCCATTTGTAGATTCCTGCTTCTCTTTTTAATTGAAAGTTAGCACCAATAAAAGGCAAGGCAAGGCAACTTTATTTATACAGTCAAAAGCAGAATTTATCGCTCTTTCGATTTGTGCGAGTTGAAATTTAATTTAGATTCTTCATGCTGGTTAAGAGACAAGAATGGCTGGGGAAAATAAGGACATATTGCTTACTATGGCTTATGATCGGACACGTGTTCACAAATGCTTTTAACAAATATATTTTGCTCATAATAGCTCAATCGTAAAATTGAGTACCAATTGTTAAGCCTTTTTTCAAACCAACCATGTAGTCAATACAGCATTGTATTCATTATTTTAAAATGTCCAACCACTCACTTGTTCCAGACCAGATGGTTGATAGAATCATGCCTCGATTGGCAGATTTGAAAATGTTCCAAAGATTCGTCCTCAGCCAGTAGGCCTACTTGTCATCCCTAGACAATAAAGGATGAAAGAGTCGCAGCTCAAGGCCTCGTCAAAGCCAGACCTTTTGTGTCCGAGACGGACACTTTTTTTCCCTCCAAACAATAAATGTCTGCGTTTTCGCCTGATATTTGTACAGAGGCAGACCCAGAGACCTCGTTCAACTTTTGAAATAAACAACATCAAATCATCGGCTATAACTGAAGAGGATTTTCTTTCTTTCTTTGTATAATACTATAGTGTCTGTCTCTGTTGGCTTTACTTTCTCTGCAGCGTGTGGCTGGGTGTCTCTAAGGAGCGGTGAATGAGCTGGTTATTAGATAAATGAGGCAACAGATTGAACGTGGTGATGTGTTTGGTTTACAGGTCAATCCCAAAGCACCTCTCTCTTTCTCTCTCTCTCTCTCTCTCGCCCTCTCCCTCTTCCTCTCTCTACATCGTCACTGCCATTGAGGAGCCGGGCAGTTAAGCCATTTGTTGCCAGCCCCAGACGCTGATAGGTTCCCCAGAGAGAGGATGTGCCTTGCTTACTGCTCACCATGGTCGGAGAGTGGTTGTAGTTGGAAATGATTATTTTTCTGCTCCCTTTGTCCCTTTATTTTCCACTTCCCTGGATGCCTGCGCGGCTGGAGGGATAGCCATAACATCTCATTGGAGTTGCAGTTGGGGTAGGGATGATTCCCTCCAATAAGGGGCCCCTATTTTAGCATCAGGTATGAATTGGATTCTTCATTACAAGCTATTATAAAATCAACCTATTCGTGACATCACAAATGGGAGAATCCACCCAGAGGTAGGGTTGATGGATCAGCCTTTCTACAGCCCACTTGAGTTGTCACAATTGGGTGGATGTAATTGATAATCAGGCTCACACCAGATTTTTTTTTTTTTACCCAGCTGATAAGGGCAGTTGGTTCATTTTGATATTCCTCTTCCAACTATGGATTGTTAAATCTTTGTACATGGGTTTTTAATATCCTGCGGTTTACATTGCCTTGCTCTTATCAAGGGCCAGAGAGACTCAGCGAAAAATCTTCTTAAAGGAATTGCCGGATGATGAAATAATGTCTAGGAATAATAGTTGTTATAATCGGCAAATGACAAGATGTATCGTGACAAATTATAAACTATCCTTTTTCCACCATAGGCCTACTATAGTCTGCATTTATCAAAGATCAAGAGATAGCTGAAGAGTGAAACCTTTGCGCTTAGCTGACACTTTAGCCTATTGATCTGAGCTGGCAATGCTAACCGTGGTCTATTCACGCCGTAGCTGGCCAGGGTCCTGGCTGTGCACAAACACAGCCGTCACTCAGCCATTCAGAGCCTCGTTTGGCCCCGCCCCTGACATAAAGCTAACAAGATCATTTGTCTCCTTAGTCCATTTTGTACAGAATTAGCAAGGGATATTCAACGGGGAATAGTCTTTCATTTAGCTTTTTAAAGACGAGGAATTAAACGTAAAGTTTAATTAAGCTCCATCAATGGGTTTTTTTTCCCCTGGCAAGGAGCAGCAATATAAATCTACTTAAGCTCTCCCAATCGCCTTTCATTTTTTTTTAAAGAATTCTCTCTTGCATAATCTAATGTAAGCCACATCGACGGTCTTAAAGGATTGGTGAAGACCCAAGGTTAGTTGTTGACATTGTCTATGTCCAGATGTAAATAAGCCATGACTGTTGTCCAATCGACCCCTCTCTTTCTCTTTCTCTTTCCAAAAGGTAGCAGTTTGATGCCAATTCATGCGTCCATTATATTCCAAACAGCGTTTAGCAACTCCCCCTACCTTGGTGTTGTCCAAACCGAGTAAGCGCATACAAACCGCCAGGGCTATAGGTGGCTGAAACAAACAAATCCACACGTTTTTAAGTCTGTGTTCACTCACCAATGGACATTCTGGTGTACTTAGAGACTGAGGCACACGGTTAGAATTATGTACGGAGATAGCAGAGGCGTTTTCTGGCAGTGCGATAATTCTGAATTCTGAGTGCAGAGCAAAATGCAGCGAGGGTGCATAGAGGTGGTGTTTTTCTAACCGATACAAATTTAGCATTAGCATTATGTTTACATAGAGCTAGAGGAGAGCCGTTAGAGTTCTTGAATGTTAAATGCCCCGTTCATTAGCGCGGTGGTGAATATTGATCGACCCTTTGTTTTTATATCGCTTTGGTAGCAATTGACAGGTTTGCTGTCAAAGAATATATTTGGGTTGAGTTCTATACCCATTCATCCAACCCGGGAACTGAGCACTTGATTCAGAAGTGAATGCTTTGGCTGCGTTCTAATCGGTTTAGAAATATCCCATTCATGCACTTATCTTGGCGACTTTTTGAAAGGCGCAGAATGGTCCCACTGAGTGCGCGCCTCAGTCACAAAGTCTGTCATAAAGCGCAGTGGCCAGTCAACACACGGAATCAAAACTTGTGGATTTGTTCGCTACTCTGCACCATTGGAGGAAACTGCCGAGCCAGGCTGAGTTCCTATGTTCCTACTTTAGTTGGACAAGCAGCTCAGGATCTGCTCAACACTTGTTTGGAATAAAACGGATGTCAATGGCTAGCAAACTGGCCAGTTTTTGGCATGGAGGCACAAGCCCAAGTGGGTGAATTGAGCAAAAACATGGTCAAAGCAAACCAACAAAATCCTTTACCTCTAAAATCAGAGCAATAGAAACCCGGTGGCTGACAACATGCGCCGCTTGTGCTGCATGTGCTGCCCGTAGCCCACTGCTGTTGTGTGTACTCTGTGCACACACCGGTGTGGACTGGTGTGTGGGCGAGAAACAGCCATGAATATGCATCGATGCGTGCTGGGTTAAGTATCCTGCTCAAGGTCACGGGTGCAATGTCACCCAGTGAGGATTCCCGATCAGCGTTTCTTAGCCTCCCAGCAATATCTGGAGAACAGTATCGACACCATAAACAACTGATGAATTCATTGGGAACTCAGGAAGAAAAAGAAAATCTATCTGAAATGATTTCCCCATCAGTAAAAAAAACTGTGGATGTGGGCATTAATAATTCATAAAGATTTGGAGGCAATTGATCCGTCGAGATAGTAGGATTTTGACGGTTTGGACACCGGGGGAATTACTTTGGGTACACTCCGATCTGTCCACCAAAACAAAACGTGCGTGTGGTTGTGTGTTTGTGTGAGTGTGTGTTGCTGTGTGTTTGTACGAGTGTGTTGGTGTGTCCATGTCTTCTCTTCTTAGCCTTGAACAAAACATTCTGAATTCTATGGGATGGCACAGAAAGGGTAAGAAAAAAAAACCTACAAGATTTATAACCTCCCACGGCACGATCAGCTACCTAAACAATAGTCTATTAACTAGGAGATAAATCTCAATATAAGTCTTTATAAATTGCAGCGTTGAATAGAAGCTAGGATGCACATTGCCAAGCTAAACATATCCACTGGTGCCCCAGTTCCTGGCCAGGTAAATACTGCCTCACTGTCAGTGTGTTCAACGATTCCCTCTTTGAATTGGGATTATCCAATTATCTCAAAGTTGTGACATCACAAATGTCTCAAGAAAGGCAAGCAGGCAGGGAGCCCTGCCAGTTGAATGTGAGCTCTAAGCAAATGAAAAGGATGCAAAAAAAAGGGGATAACTTATTTGGATATATTTTGAATGTCGAACCTAATTGGGTGGGAGAAAAATATGCTGATGCCGGTGTTTTTCCTTCTGCCTGCTGTGAGGCCAGGACGTACACAAACACCATCACTCGCACACACATATATATATATAGATACGTCACATACACACACACTTATGCCCACCCACATACACAGCCCCAGGAACAAGCAGAAGCGCACATAAAAGTCCTAACCCCACACAGACGCACCTCCCACATTTAAAAATGTGCACACAAACACACACACAAAAAAAAATGCCCTGCTCCTCTCTTTTAGCAAACAATACTCAGTTTTAATTGCGCCTGTCATGAGAAACATTCAACATAATGTGTTCCCTTCTCCGGCCATTACAGTTTTTCCTCCCTCCTTTGCCGTGCTGGTGACAGACATCAGCACCTGAGAGAGTCCTGCTTTTTGTCCTTAGTGAGGCAGTTCGATCTCTCACCTGCCATTAGGCAGAGCGGTATGTCTGGCTGTCACCTGGAGTCAGATGTTTAACTGTCCCCTCCACACCCCATTAGAGATCGGGGGGTGAGAAGGGGAAGAGGGGGGGGGGGGAGGGGAACGGGGCGGGGGGATGCAGAAGCCCCAATATGTCTGAAGAATCGTGGGCGGGACGCGTGCCTGTGCATTCACAACTGCAATATCCACACACACTCTCGTTCCGACACACGACGTTAGATGCACACGACGCATGCACATGTGAACACACACACACACACACACACACACACACACACACGCTTACACTTCTGCATATGACGCACACACACACGTGAACGAGCACAGGGAAGTGCTCACGCACACTCACACAAACCGTCACGCATTGGCCAAACACACACGCAAACGATACAACAAGCCCAATACACACAGACGCACTTACACACACACCAGCACACACACACAGTGTACTGGCAGGTGGCTGAAGCAGGCAGGTGGAACTCAGCAGAGGGAGGGAGGGTTTCTAGTGTGCGGGGGGGGGGGCTGCCTGGTTACTTACAATATGGACAGTATGCAGTTGACAAAGACAAACAGTAAAATAACACAGGAAACACAACACAATTAGAACTTCTATAATGAGCTGCACAGGGAGTTGGGACACCTGTTTGCTTTGCTTACACAATCCTTCCCAAACACTGGCTAATCACCTGTGCTGCTGCTACTGTGTTGACTTGACACGTATCTACATCACAATGAGGGGACGGCCCGCGATAAACACAGATGTTTCCTTTTTGTGGCCAGCCAATTTTAGAAGTCTGCCATTTGCCTCCGAGACGAGGTGCGAGATATGCAGATGTCATGCATTCGCCACACCTGCAAGTCCAGCTGAAGTCTAACCTGCGCACCGTCCAATGAACAAACAGCTGTATGGGCAAAGTGCCAGGCACAAGACACAAAGATAAAACACTGACCAGACAGGAACCACTGCAAAGTAATCAAACATTTTGTTTTGTTATTTGTTATTTTTTTCCCTTGCAATACTGTGGTTAAAAGTTGTTTCCCCTGTATAAAAATAAAGATCAGATCCCATCCCCTTTTATTTTCTCTTTTATTTGACAAGCGTTGTTGGCTGTGATGGCCTTTTAACTGCTGTAGTTACGGCTTTATTCGTAACCGCTGTAAAGGTGACTTATGTGCTGTTATTGTAAGGCCAACCGGAAACGTCAATACGAGATTAAACGGTGTGAACGGGGGAAAGGACAGACTTCATTAAAGTTGATATACAGCCACGAAACGCCTATCAATACGGGAACAAGGCAGCGAGGGGCTAGGGGGAAAGTTCAATTGAGGTTCACTCGTCGTTTTATTGACACATGTCGAGCCCAATGGAATTTCGGTTTAGCTTTTTTGGGATTTTTATTTCTATCTTTGACATAACAAGGTGAAAAGGGAAATCGTGTCCAGACAACCATTTTTGGTTTCAAAGCAAAGGATACATACTCTTCGTCTCCTCAAGGCTAACATCTATCAACGGATATTTATCAATAATTCACCACTGAAATCAAATCATTAAAAATGAGGAGCGGAAGTAACGTAAAACATTCAAAGGCCTCATGTTCCGTCCGTCGTAAAATGCTAAACGAACAAATCAATGGAAAAACGTATATAGTCCCTAACAATGATGCTAGCAGCGTTGCGCAGCTTGACAACACATTGAGGGGGCCTGACCCTGTCAATGGAGCGAAGGCTACGGCATCAGGTGAGAGGGTTCATCAGAGAGCCGGGGTTTGCCGAAAAGCCGTCTCTTCCCTTAGAATGGCTGAGCTTAGCCTCCAGCTTTGACCTCTGCCCTCCAACAAGCAGAGATAAGAAAGTGGTTGCGTCGGATACTCAAGGCTGATGCCCATAACCTCCAGGCAGAACAAGAAAGAGAAACGCGCTGTAAATTTAAGGCGCAGGCTGACAAGTAGCACACCACCTTGTCGTTTGCTGCATCTTAGAGACAAATCATGAAAGGCTCGCATTTTCAATGAAATGGGTTTCATTTGAATGTATTGCGAGAATATTAATTGTCATTGTTTTCTCAGGTTATCGTTCACTTTCTTGGAAGAAAGTTGGAATAAGTGTGAAGAACATTAGTTCCTCGAATATCCTGTCCTTCTCGCCAATGAATCATTTTAAAAAAGAAAGAAGAAATGTTAAGTTAAGAAATATGTCACTGGCGAATGCTAAATAAATTCAACAAATGAATACAAAAGCCTAATTACCAGACTTGCCTGACAAGTTTAATCTGTTTTTTAAGAGTCACTCACATTCACCTTATGTAAATTTAATTGGTGACGTTAGCCAGACAAGATATCAAATGTGCCGTGTTGAATCATCCGGAAAATGCGTGAAGGGAAGATGCAATGAGAAGACTTTTTGCTATTTCAACTCTGTGCATTCACACTTCAGACAATTAGAGGTGCAATGCCAGAGATTTACACATTAACCCTAATACGGAGCCATGGAAGTGGGAACAGAGACATTTATAACATGTCTAATATTTAACCGGAAATCCCGACCCATTGCGACAAACAAGTTAGGCAGAACTTCACAGGAACAAAATATGGCAGTCAAATATTGCGGTAAAGCCCCTATATAATAATTAGAACACCTGCAACAGAAATAAATGGCATAATACAAATTAGACAGCAGTGGGATGCAGTATAGCAGAATACAGCACAGTATATCACAGTACAGCATAGCACACTACAGTAGCATCATACTGCGAAGCGTAGGATAAAATAGTACGCATAGCATAGCGTAGCACCACCTAATAGAAGTTAAAGAAAGGCCACATTTCCCTTTAGGATCGGCCGTGATCTTTTTCCCACGCTGTCCATTGTAACCCAGAACACAGGGATGCAGAGGAGGGCGTCTGCGTAACGTCCTCCGCTGAACACAGAGTGTGAGGTGTGACCTTGGAGCTGGCAGAGGTGGAAGCAGAGACAGACGATAAACGAATCGGAGATGTAAGCGGTCTAAACTACGGCGGTCTGGAACTCAGCAAAGACGGCTGTGGGTTTTGCAGTGTCGAGGATTTTGATTGGGCCAGTGGTGCTGGCTGGTGGAGGTGGTGGTGGGGGTCATGGTTGTGGTGGTGGTGGTGGTGGTGGTGGGGTGACAAGTGAAAGTCGCCTCTTTTTGGCGTCCCCAGTGATAGTGTTGCTGCGTTTCGCTTTAACAGAGTTTACAGATGCTGGGCAACAGAATCTAGCGGCGCGACCACAACAGAAACACAGAGGCAGTTGTTGTGGGCTGGGGTTATGGCAAGCTGTTACACAGCAGCCAGTCACGCGCCACATCAGGGGGATAATGGTACTGAAAGCAGAGCTGAGGTCTACAGAGAAAAAACGTGCGTGCTTGTTGTGTATTGGAGGAGTCTGGTTGATTCCAGAGCCCATATAGAAACAAGCTAATAGCATCATCCAGCAAGCAGTCTGCCCTGAAGGGAACACCGCGGGGGGGCCAGAGAAGGCTGTGGAGGATATATTCTGCCGTGAGTGCTAAACATTTAAAGGGTTTAATCTACGATGACTCTGCTGGTCTATAGTCGCTGACGCAGAAGGTCGAATGTGGGGTAGTTTGAGCGTGTTGAGTGTATGGAACAACATTAACAAGGGACTGATAAAGTTCTGCTTGTAGAGTCTAGTGAGGGTAGGTGGGTTGACTCACCGCTGAAAGTTTCTGGGCTCAAACACTAATGTGTGCAGTCTACATGTAAGGGGAACCTTGAGCATTATGTCTAACTGTGAAAAGCGAGGGTCGCATTTTCCCAGATGCTACCATTTAGCCATTTGCCTTATGCATGCACACATAGCACCACACTACAAACAACCACACACCAGTTTAATACACTCCATTTATTTAAAACATGTTAGATAATTCACCCATACATGTGTTTGTCAATTACCCTTCTTCCTGTTCCTGTCCGTCCGGCAAACTGGTCCATGGGGAACGCGTACCGCATGAGAACCAGGGCTTTATTTTCTGTTCCGGGACAGTTCATTTGGTTTGCTAATGGCGGGGGTGGTGAGGTAGCGTTTGTACTTCTAAGTGTCGTTATGGTTGGCGTGATTTATTATTAAAGACTGTGTTGTGTGTGTGTGTGTGTGTGTGTGTGTGTGTGTGTGTGTGTGTGTGTGGTGGTGTGTGTGTGTGTGTTGTGTGTTGTGTGTGTGTGTGTGTGTGTTGTGTTTATATATACTGGTATGCATAGTTTGATGAACATATAGTTTCCTACTTTTCTGTGGTGTTTGATTGATCATGTTATATTGATGTTTCACCTATCCCAGTGGTTTCTCCCAATCGGCCCTGATTGGTAGGCCCTATTTAATTGGGAGACATAGGGAGGGGGATAAACTTTGGGCATTTGACATGCAACAGCTTGCCGAAAGGCTGTATTATTTTGTGTGATTTTTTTGTGCTTTTTTTGACACTGTAAATAAACCGGCACCATTTTTTTGCAGCCTTCAACTCTCTGAGCCGACTCCTGCTTTTGAACAACTGACTCCTTGGTTGCGTCCCGTCCCACATGTGAGTTGGGGGTTCAATACCTCTTTCTTACACTAATCCTTACTGTAATTTCTTTGTTAGACACTTGGCATTTGCTGAAGTCACTCGATAATTAGTCAAATACAGGGGTGAGGATCTGAAGGTGGTTGTGGGAAATTTGGATTGGATTTTGCAATTAATATCCAAGCTGGCATCATCTTATTGTTGTATCATCTATTCAATTTTCGTTCCTAATTGTGGACCCCCCCCTCCTGCCCCTATCAAATGGATTGCATCGTTCAGCGGAGTCTATCATTATGATTCAACATTTAAACGTTGCCCATAAATATATGCAAATAGGCCTCATTGTCACCTGACCCAGATGAAACTAGATGGCGGAATTCAAACAACGGTCTCCAGGGAAAAAAAGAGTAGCCTACGACTCGTTCTGATGGCCTTTGGATAAACAATGGACGTTGACGGTACGCTGAAGGTACGCGGGTCTAATGGGTGTGTGAGAGACACACCCACCGTCTAAGAAAACAGGAAGTCCCACCTGCTTTCGGCAGTTTCATCAGGGAGGTCAGCTATCACAGAAACATAGAAATCACATTGGCCATCTCCCTTTTCAACTGGCGGCAAAGTCCAAACCAGAGTGAGACTGTGGTGAGACTGTGAAACTTAGATGTGATAAAATATCTGTTTGCATACTATGACTCGAGGGGGGTTCTTTTCATTTAATAATGCCAAACGGCAGATGGTAAAGTCTTAGCGGGAAGAGACGACAAAGAAGTGACTGGAAGCACATGAAGGGCTGGTGTGAGGAAACATGACCAGTTTTGTGAAATGTTTACCGCTTGTGATGGTCTCAAGAAGTGGACGGCATAAAAAAAACGATTGCCTCCTACTTTATAGTTTGTGCCGTTGTTTATTAGAACAGTAAACTGTATATCTTATCTTCAATCCATAATCTCTGTTTGGGTCTTTATCCACATGACTCCATTATTTCTGCGTTTTCGTGCCTGTTTAATTCGTTCTTTTATTTGCAGTTGGGAGTGATTCACCTGCTTCTTGTTTGTGTTGATCAAAGTGACAGACCGGTAAACAGTAATTGCCCTGCATTTCTAAAGCGCTTCGGCCACTCAAAGAACACTATAATTATGGCTTTGAATTCACCCGTTACATCAAACACGCATTCATACACTGACCATGGTGTCAACAACAGCTGGGAGTAGGGAGGGGAGTCTGTCTTGCTCAGGGCTGGACACCAAACCCTGACTCATTTATTCAAATTGTATACAGTATGTACCAATTTTCCAAACATTTCACATTCCAACCATAGAGATTGCAATTAAGCACATTTTCAAGTTTCAAGTTTTAATCTTGATACAATCTCTACCTCTTTCAGCTTGGAAAAGGTATTTTACTGGATGCACCGGAGAAAAAAATAGGAGAGATTTTTTCGTATCGCTAACCCGACATATCCATGCTCTACTTCTCTAACCCTGCAGCATCTGCCAGGGAACGGGAGCCCGATGCAAAGGCCGAAGCTTCAAAACAATCATATAAATACCACGATTCCTTTCTCCAGTAAGGTTTTGTTTGCATAGCAAAAGAACGAGGACACACCAAAATGCCGCCCGTCTGTCGATGTACTTTCCAGTGTAAGTCCCACTTGGAAAAAATTCTTTTACTGATTAGGAGTTTACATTTACTTCCGGGTAGAAGAGAGGCAGAACAGAAGACTTTGAATCAAAACAATGAGACGAAAAATAGGAAAACGGCCAACTCCTGATGTGTTTAGGGTTGCTGAGGCACAGTAAGCATCGTTAGTGTCACTTTATGTTTCTTTCACTTTCTCACCTCACTAGTTCAGTCTGCTACCCCGGCAGGTATAAAAGGAGCAGACCCAATCGTGTTTTGAGCGACACCTGTTTCCCCTCAGCGACACTAGTATGGAGTGTGTGTGAAAGGACTCAGAAGAGCTTCCCCGAATGTGAAGATTAACCAATCACACAACCACTCTGGTTTTCCTCACTAAGGGACACTCCTGGTCATGCTCAATGCCATTTGAACCATGCCTTAAGTCTTAAGTAAGGCTAGTATTTAAATCCAGCTCCAACTGTCATGCTGCTGTTTCATTGCATTGCAGTATTTCAGTTTTAGGAGGGTTTACAGGAAAGTAAATCAGATTTTACTGGTGTGTTCTGATACCCTCACACAGCTCCCTCACTCAGCCAGTTGGCATACATACGGCCCATAGGGAAGCTGAAAGGAGTCTTATTTATGCTTGTGTGCAATTCTGGCCCAATAAATTAATTTCCACACAACAAAAATTATTCATTCTTCTCTTGGCTTGGGTGAATTTCTAAATAAACCATTTATTGTGGGGAGATTTTCTAAGAACAGGCCTTGACAAGATTCAATATTTTTTCACTGGCATAATTACCTTACTCTTCTTTGTCAAATACGTACTCAATGTTGACAATTAATCCAGAATATTTTTGGACGGTGGGACGGAAAAGATATCTCTTAAAAAAAAAAAACTGCTTGTATACTTCAATCCGTGTTTGCCTTCCAAAGCAGATTCTCAAGGGTACAGTGGGCCTAGACCTCCATGGGCTTACTTTGGAGAAGACAAATAGCACTGTACTGTGGACCAAACAGGAAAAGCAAACTATACTGTGCACATCTTTAACCTGTGATTAAACGTAAGCATTAAACAATAATTTAGAGAACAGAGTTAAAGAGTGGAATTCTATCTGTTGGAAGTGTTGGGTGGGGGGGGGGGGGGGGGTTATCATGTTGTGATATCATGTGGGGCTAGAATAGCCTCATTCAATACTCTTTCGGTCTCACCAAATGTTGAAGTGAGACCATGAATACTATTTGTTTTAGCAGAGCTCGGTCATAAGTCTAAGTTGCCTTGGCAGATCTGAGCCTCCCTCCATCCTTTGATCCCTGTATTTGCCTTCACCAAATAGGAAGCCAGTCTTCTTGGTTTAAAGAGTGCCATAGCAACAGGCAGACAACACTAGGACCCACAATCACCAGCCAATC
Source organism: Melanogrammus aeglefinus (assembly GCA_900291075.1). Taxonomy (NCBI): domain Eukaryota; kingdom Metazoa; phylum Chordata; class Actinopteri; order Gadiformes; family Gadidae; genus Melanogrammus; species Melanogrammus aeglefinus. Next base: position 120,911 of record OLKM01001167.1, on the reverse strand, counting down.
TACAAATTTCTTCGAAAAACAGGTGGCTTAAAATGGCTTAAGAAATTGTTGAAATAACCATTGGTGTTCCTTTTTTGCCAACCATTGAGCACAAGATAGGAACTCGCACAATAATAAAAAGTAACATTGCAATAACCATTAATATAATGGTGAACAGGATACCATTTTGCAGCGAGAACGTACTAGTATAGTCAATTTAAAAACGGAATACTCATTTGAATTTCAAATGTATCCGTCTTCATTTAAACGCAAAGTCGAACATACTATAGGTCTATGGCTTTATGAATAAGTTATCTTTGCAATTATATTTAACATACAACTCTTTGGGGAGAACCAGTGTGACCCAGATTATAAAATAATGAATGTTATAAATTTTTATTTAAGGATTTTTAATGGTCCAACATAAAGAGTGACCTTAAAACACATCTGGTTTGGCCCTGTAAGCACTTTGCGTCCATATTTCATTCCCTAATTCAAACTGTAGCTTGTTTGAATTATTTCTCAGCATAAGATATGCTCGCTTGCTTCCGTTGGGCAGGATGAAATATTTACGTATTTTTTAGATATTATTCAACAGATGTCTCTTGATTGCCTTAAATGCATGGATTTCATTATTGCAATGAGAATGAGCTCATTTGGGTAACTACAATGAGGTGAAGTGTAGGCCAACTAAGTGAGGGTGAGCGAGCGTACAATGTCTGAATGATTCAGAAGAGTCTTGGCGGTTAGAAATTGAAAACAACTTGAGCAGTCAGCGTTCAAGAGATCAGAAACATACGACCAGAAACAACCACATTTTGACCAAAGTTCCCAAAAAAAAATCCACCGTTTATTTAATATTCCTCAAACCATGGAAGGTTACAGGATGAAGTGAAGGATACGGCTTTCCACCAGAATAAACTAAGGTACCAGAGAGTCATCATTGCATTTTTTTTTTTTTTGCACGGCATAACCCATTTCATTAGGCTCACAAATGAACCTTTCTCCATGGAAGGTTTTAACAGAGCTCCCCTTTGTGCCACAATGTGAACGCATTGCCGCTGTATCTTGAATAGATTTTCCAAAGTCTTGGCATATCACGAAAGACAGTAAACCTAACGACGTGTCCCGGTAGCCGGAGCAACGCATGTAGGCCCTGCTCAACAGCCCTTCCCCTCATTAAGGAATGCTTAATAGACGCTGACGTGAGTCCACCTGTGAAGGGGTAAGGATGCTGACAGACAAGGGCAGGGGTTTAACATTTATTTTAGCTGGATGGATGTGTGTGTGTGGGGTGGGGTGGGGGGGGGGAACAACCATTCTCCTCTCCTGGTTTATTAATGTACAATCAAAAAGACTCAGTTGCAGATAATTAGCTTTGGCTCATAAAAAAAAAAAAGAGGAATGGAAAAAGACAATGACCCCAAACTGATAATGTACCTCCACTACTGATCTGCAGCAGCTGAAATGAACGACCTCCTGAGACCCGACCTGTGTCCATCGTAACCGCTATGGCAGCAGATGTGAAGAGGGTTCTGCATTACGTTTTGTTAGCTTGATCTTATTAGAGTAATTTGCTTCCTCATTTCCTTCCTTCCTTATTTTACATCCTGCCCGTATGATTGGTCATCATGGTGACTGCGAGAGACCCCCCTACTGCCATCCGTTGCCCCCCCCTGCCAAGCTGCAAATGAGTTATTCAATTTAAGCAAACACTCTCTCTTCTACTCCTCTGCCAGCTTCCTCTCTCTCTCTCTCTCTCTCTCTCTCTCTCTCTCTCTCTCTCTTCTTTTCTCTCTCTTCTTGTTTTCTCTAGTTTTTCGAGCCATCATCTTTTTCTCTCTATTCAATCTCTCTTTTTTCCCCAAACCACAGCAGCTGCCTTCATTGTTCCTCTCAGTGTGTCACATCTCTCTCTCTCTCTCTCTCTCTCTCTCTCTCTCTCTCTCTCTCTCTCTCTCTCTCTCTCTCTCTCTCTCTCTCTCTCTCTCTCTCTCTCTCTCTCTCTCTTCTCTCTCTCTCTCTCTCTCTCTCTCTCTCTCTCTCTCTCTCTCTCTCTCTCCCATTTCTCTCTCTCTCTCTCTCTCTCCCCATTTCTCTCTCTCTCTCTGTCATTCTCTCCCACTCTTCCCATCTGTTGATCCCTGTCTGATTTTGCTGCACAGGGACCCCTCCATCCCTTCATCCCAAATGCCTTCCCACTCGCTCCACCATCTATCAGACCTTCTTTTGAACACAATCACTCCATCTCTCCATCCAAGCTCCCACCTCTCCTAATTCATTCTCCTCTCCTATCCCCCCCCCCCCCCCAGTCGCAGTCGTCCCTCTCTCTGTCCCTCACACGCTTTCTGGCGGCACAAAACCCGGTCCCCTTTCATCAAAGTCCATCCATTACACCTCGCTACCCCATTGAACATCGTCCCCCTACCCTCCCTCCATTCCTTCCCCTATCCATCATCCCATCCGTGCGTCTTTCATACAAACATCCACCCCCACCCCCAACCCCACCCCCTTATCCGTCTCTATTTCAGATCCATCCATCCACCTTTTTGCCCATAGCAGCGAGCAGCCTTGGTGTTTTTTGGACGCTCCAGATCGGCCACTCCCTACAGCGATGGGATCAGACAGTGGAGGAGGATAGAACATGAGCCACAGATAAGCTTTCCCTGCAGGCCACTGTCCGCACACCGGCTGATACGAATCAACTGCCGCTCTGGGCTACTGCTCCCTTTGTTGTGCTTCACCTCACTTTCATACAGCCGCCGCCGCCGCGCTCTTGTATTTCGTTTTTCTGTGTTTTGCTTTTGGTTCGAGGTTATCGTCGGAAAGAAAATAAAAAACGGAAGAAAAAATTCCCCCCCGAAACGATCGCAAAATTCATTACTCTGCAACTTTCCGTCCGCTGACTTTTTTGTCGTTATTGGCGGGCTTTGTTTGATTTGTTTTTACTGTGATGTGCAAATATGCATACCGATGAGCCAGCTGCCACCTGAGTTGTCGACAGAGCCCGGGTTCACCTATTGAAACGCCTGCAAAATAAGGAAAAACCCAGCCCGATGGAGCCATTGGCATTCAGAACCACTCTGTCTCCTTCACACGCTTCCTTCTGTCATTCTCCACCGCTCAGCCATGAGACGTGGAAGCCTGGAACACTCAGAGGAGCACGTTACACGTTTGATCAGCTGACTGATGACCACTTGCTCCCACGCTAAGGACGGGGTGTGTGTGTGTGTGTGTGTGTGTGTGTGTGTGTGTGTGTGTGTGTGTGTGTGTGTGTGTGTGTGTGTGTGTGTGTGTGTGTGTGTGTGTGTGTGTGTGTGTGTGTGTGTGTGTGTGGAGGGAATTTATATGTGTGTGTTTGTGTATGTTTGTTGGGGGGGAGATCGTGTCTGTGTGTATGATGTGTGTGTATGTAGAAGGAGGGGGGGATATATGCGCGTGTGTCTGTGCGTATGGGATGAATGTGTGTGTGTGTGTGTGTGTGGGCGGGGCGGTGTGATACGATGGCCCAGGAGCCCGAGTGTGTGTGCAGGATCTCCCAGTGAGGGAAGGTCAAGGTAAAGGTGGGAGGGAGTGGACCACACACCTCCTGTCATGGAGATTTATCAAACCGGCTCTGCTCCCTGAAACACATGGTTAATTGAGCAGCCATTACAGGTGACACCTTGATGAATAGAGAGCGCTGCTCACGCATACAATTGGCATAAATATGTTCATACACAAGAACCCACACACGCACACACACACGCACGCACGCACGCACACACGCACACATGGTTTCCGCCCCAAAAAAACACACACACGCACACACACACACAACCACACACAAACTAGTGTCAATGGTCCCATGCGAAGACAAACATTAAAATGACGGATTCACACACTCACGCACACAAACACAGTTAGGCACGCACATGCTCCAAAACACACACACAAGCACACACACACAAACACAAACACACACAAACACACACACAAACACACATACATACACACAATTGCATCCAGATTCCACACACCTCAATCTCATGCAAAGACACACACACACACACATACACTCACACACACTGAAACACACAGCGACAGAAAGAATAATGGTAATTTTATTGCATTGTGAGGGAAGGAAAGGGAAGAGAGGTTAGTGTTACGAGACCAAAGTGTCAGACCGGTTTCATTAACTGCAAGATAGAATACCCCCTGTCTGTGTCATCAGTGGCCGTCCCACAATGCACTGCTTCCCCTCTTGTCCAAGTGCAGATGCATGGGCAGAACCCAGCGTACCACGGCAATTCCAGCTGATTACCCCGGCGAAATAATCATCCGTTTACCTTTTTTAATAGTATAATCGTGTGAATAAATTTTGCGTTAAAATGTTCCACCGCTGTGGCTTATGTAAATGACGAGCGAGTCGCCGCGCCAGCTGTCAAAATCAGTCAACCGAAAACGCCACGCCGTTGCTTAACAAGCACCTCACACATTGATCACCATTTTTTTATTGCATAAATCTGTGGCGTATCAATTTTCGCCGGCGTTGCCCTTCACTTTGCCTGAGAGTGGGACTCGCGCTCGCGCCGACCGTGGCTACTTGATCACTGTCAAGCATGTGTTAGTTGGGCCTGTGACACACACACACGCATACACTAAGCCGCTCCATAAAGAGCTGTCTATTCCCACTGAGATGATATATATACAGTTTCTCAGCCCCCCCCCCCCCCCCCCCCCCCCCCCGCACACATACACACACACGCCTGCACACACACACACCCACACACAAACACACACACACATATATACACAGGGAGAAGGCTGTGTGCTGCTGCTGCTGCCTAGGGTTGAAAACATGCCCAGAAAATCCAACCGAGAAAATATTTTTTTTAACGGGAGGCAAAGACTGCTTTCGTAATTCTCATTTTCTTTGCTTATGGAGGAAGGAGGTTTGACAACACGAGAGATGTGCTCATAGAGACTGTGATTCTGTTTAATGAGTCTCCTGTTGGAATGTTAATCCAGTTTTTAGAGGGGGTTTGGGAGTTGCGACTGACGGCATCTGTTTGTCTGTTTATGTAAAAACCACTGTAAATGTAAATGGGCTGAGCATGACTGCAGTGGGCTATACCAGCAGGATAAAATTATTGCTCAAATAACTAGAAATTCTATGACTACAAATTATAATAAGAGGTATAATATTAACCATAAAATATATAGTGGTAGTATAAGTAATGGTTGTTGCATTATGGATACCATTATTGTTATGATTATTATCACAAGGTAAATATTAAAAGAGCTCTTGTGTTGACCCCTATGTTTTCTTCTGAATGAACTCCAACTTCATGAATCCAGAGCAACATCACATTCACACCCTCGATTTGAGCACATTCAATCGGCAGCCATCCAGCCAGTCAGGCCGTGGCGTTACTGCTCTCATGGAGATGTGCGCTAAAGGTCATCCCCGATGAAACTGAGAGACAGGTTTGTTACTGAGAGGGATAGAGAGAGAGAAAGGGCTGATACTGAGAGAAATGGTTTCATAGGCATGTGGGGGGACTGGAGGGCAGAGAGGGAAGAGACAGAGGAGGGAGAAAAGACCCCCACAATGAAATGAAGAAAGAATCTGATGGCCAAAGTCAGAGTTAACGAGAAAGTTGGAGTTGGAAAGAGTTACAAGAGGGTCCAAGAAGTAAGGTAAAAATTTATTAAATCGTGGAAAATTTTGAAGGTGTGTTACGTTTTTTTGTTTTTTTGAAGAGAAAACCGGAACAAGAACAGGCAGTAACGCAGTTGAATTTAAGAATTGGGCCGTACTGAATTCCTCATTTGGTTCCACCACCATCAAGCATGTGTTAGGAACAAAGATGGCCGCCAGGTGAACAGGGTCCAGAGGGGGAGAAGGAGGGTGAAAGCGTGTCGAAGGGAACTATTCCGGAAGGAGACAGAGAGATATATGCCTGTGCCGGTGGAACACGGTTGGGTAAAACGCCACGGTTATAAAAAAAACGAAAGAAAGGAAAACGGCTGTAATGAGATAGCTGATCGGCGACAGAACTCCATCCTGCAGCCTACTTACTGCTGACACCTCCACGCCCCCCACCCCCCCCCCCACACCAAGAACCCCCAACCGTAACGGCAAGGCAGTCTGGGCTGATATCAGGGGGGGTAACCTGGGAAGAAGCTCCCCTCACACTCCGGGCCCCGTTTGTGCTGACGCCACAGAAAAAGCCCTTCCTGCTCTGCTCTATCCCCCCTCCCCGCCCACCCCCTCCACCCCCCACCCCCACCCCCGCCGCCGTCTCAGCCATACATATTCTCTCTCTTCGACGCTGATGTCGTCTGACAGAAGCTCCAGCGGAGACGGCAACACAAGGCTGTTAGCCCTCCCAGAACCCCTCCGGCCGGAATACAATACTGTAAGAGAGGGGGTGGGGGGTGGGGGGGAGCCTGTTGGGTGAATGAAATGTAACCCTTGTCGACCAGTGGTCCGCCAAGAACCTGGCAACAAAAGCACCCCCAACCCCCACCCCTCACCCCACCCCTCCCTCCCTCCCTCCATCGTATTCACACAAAGCATGATGGAGGCAAAACGTCCCGGCGCCGAACAGTAGAGCAGAGGGGGTGTGGGGGGGGGGGGCTAGCCTGTCGGATATCCTACCCTTAATAGGAGTCTACCTTAACCTTATGCTCCCCCCCCCGCACCCCCCTGCCTAACGCACACTCCTCTCACTCGTCACGCGCGCGTGTGTCAGAGTGTGTTCCTTCAGTGGTCCAGGGGTGTTTGTGCCGTGCATGATAAAGAGCAAAGGGGGTTGGGAGGTGGGGGTGGGTAGTGCTGGGGGGGGGGGGGGGGGGGGCGGGGTGGTGGTGGTGGAGGAGGGAGTGGTGGAGGAGGGGAGGGTCCGAGTGCGGGCGGACCCAGCTGCCGGGGCAGAGCTTGTGGGCTATGCAGCCAGCACCGCGGGGCCAGGGGCTGAATAAGTGATTTGCATTAGTAGTAAAAACGGCGATGCAAATCCGCCGGCGGGTTGAGGCGCACAGACAGACGCCCCAGGCAGGGGGGGGGGGGGTCAGCGCAGACACAGGTGAGTGGCGTTGACGTGCGTTGAAGCAAAAAAAGCAATCCTGGGGTTGCGAGACATTCACACACACACACACACATTCAAACACACACACACGCGGGGTTCAAACACACAGAAAAAGCCGATCTGTATCTGCTCTTTTTGACTCAGGGTGAGTCAATCAAAAGCCATTGCTTTCTGTCAACCACATGATTATCTGTGCCGGGGCCCCGATGACGCCCGACAGCAATTGGATACGGTGGGTGGGGGGAGAAATATGCAAAGAATAAAAGGGAAAGCAGATAATTCACTTTCATGTGTCAACCTGTAATGCACTGCGTTGTCCTCCAACACAACTGAAGGAGGGGTGCGCGAGCTGCAACATATTGTTGTTTATATTGGATTTTTCTCTTGGAGACCAGGCAGGAATCAGTCCACGCAGGATTGTAAATTGGGTCCATGGTGGATTGTTCAAAGAAACATATTTATCCAGGAACCTCGCACGTAAAAAGATCTCGACAGCATCACAAATAACAAAACCCAACCATCCCCTTCTGTGCTCCGCGAGACACGCCCTTACTGTCTGCTCTCTCAGAAGCACTCCTGGAACAGAAGGGCTGTGTGTGTGTGTGTGTGTGTGTGTGTGTGTGTGTGTGTGTGTGTGTGTGTGTGTGTGTGTGTGTGTGTGTGTGTGTGTGTGTGTGTGTGTGTGTGTGTGTGTGTGTGTGTGTGTGTGTGTGTGTGTGTGTGTGTGTTGTGTGTGTGTGTGTGTGTGTGTGTGTGTGTGTGTGTGTGTGTGTGTGTGTGTGAATGTGTGCGTGTATGTGTGTGTTTGTCTGCACCTGTGTGTGTGTGTGTGTGTGTGTGTGTGTGTGTGTGTGCGTGAATGTGTGTGTGTGTGCGTGTGAATGTGTGCATGTATGTGTGTGTTTGTCTGCACCTGTGTGTGTGTGTATGTCTCTGTGTCTGTGTGTGTGTGTGTGTATGTCTCTGTGTCTGTGTGTGTGTGTGTGTATGTCTCTGTGTCTGTGTGTGTGTGTGTGTGTGTATGTCTCAGTGTCTGTGTGTGTGTGCGTGTGTGCGTGCGTGTGTGTGAGTGAGTCTAGCGCTGGCCCGCGGGTGTCAGCGTGTCTTCCTGACTGAGGTAAATCCTGTAAGAGCCGGGCCTCAATGCTCTGAGGAGTAAATTAGAGATGGAGAGATGGAGGAGAGATTTCAGACGATGTGAAAGAGGGCAGAGAAGAATGTCGAAGGTGGAGGTGGAGGTGGAGGGGGGGGGTGGGGTGGGGGGGGGTGTTGCCACTGTAAGGGTCGCTCTCCCAACAGCACTCTGAATCTCATGCAGTAAACAACCCTGAAAGGCTGCTCATGGTGGGGGTGACCTGAGGGTGGGGGATCGGGTGGAGGGGTGTTTTGTGTGGGGTGTGCGGATGGGGGAGGAGGGGGGCCTTCTGAAACGGACACGTACCGCTTTCACAGGTCAGGGTAACAGCTCCTCTCGAGGTTGATTATAAAGTTACGACTGCGAGGCGGTTTTTCTTCTGAACCGGAGTATCCGTCTGCGCCGTCGAGATGAAAGGTGTCTGTAATTGTACAAACATATTGATCGCCAGGAGTGAGGGAATCGATATAATTGACATTGATTGACATGTGTATCTACACTTTCAAATCCATGGGTGATTATACCCCAGGTTGTAGATACGCATAGATTTTCACAAGTATAGGCCCTACGGTCCCCTCATTATGTCTTGCAGCCGATACTGCATATTTAACCAAGCAAAAAACGTATCACAAGGGAAACTGGTGGTGGTGGAAAGCTGACAGAGCTTCTGAATGTGTATCATCATGTCGCAGCGCTACGTTTAGAGAACATCTGTCTTTAACCAGACTAGAGAAGGCTCAACAGCTGTTGGTTGTCCGTTGCCTGTCAATAGTGGCAGCTATTACACACATGCGCACACGCCCATAAGCACACACACCTACACACCGTACACACAAACACACAAACTTTATCAAACACAGACACTCACATGGACGCACATTCATTAACGCGACACATACACACGTACGCCCAGACACATTTTGCCCACAAACTGCACAGACAAGACAAGGCAAAAAGACAAGCCCACCTTACACACACACACCAACACACACACACATACACACACTAAACTGCCACCCATATGCACGCTTCAAATCCCTTGTGAAAAGAGAGAGAGGGGAAGTTAATCAATGGAGTAGTCTTGCAATTAAGTGATAGTGAATGTTACAGCAGTCTATCTGGGATCCGTTTGGATTGCTTTATGCTTGAACTCCGCTCTCCGAATAGAGTCTGCTCATTCCCCAGCTCAATCCTTGATATGAAAATTAACAGTAGCCAAAAAAAAAGGTTATTTTTTGCTCTTGCATTATTACGCTAATAGGAATCATAAAAAAAAAAAGCTGCTTTTCGCCAGACTCCGACTTTTCATCAGCGTGATCAAATCATTTCGTAATTCCTACTGAAGAAATAAAGAAATGGAGATTAAACCCAAATACATTGGGAGGACTTCCTTCCTTCATGAATAATTCCGACGGCAGATTGGAGGTGTGCAGGAGCAGACGCAAGCTGAGGGAGGGAGAGAGGGAGGGGGAGGAGGGGAGGGAGGGAGGGAGGGGAGGAGTGGAGGGAGAGAAGGGGAGGGGCCAAGGAAAGGGAGAGGGGAGTGGAGGGAGGTGGAGAGGGAGAAGAGGGAGGGAGGGGAGGAGGAATGAGGGAAGGAGGAAGGGGAAGAGGGAGGAGAGGAGAGGGAGTGGGAGGAAGGAGGGAGGGAGGGAATGAGGAGGGAGGGAGGGAGGGAGGGAGGGAGGAGAGGAGGGAGGAGGGAGGGAGGGAGGGAGGGAGGAGGAGGAGGAGGAGGAGGAGGAGGAGGAGGAGGAGGTTAGGAGGGGAAGGTTATCATGGCTGATCGGGAGCAAGGCCCCCGCATATGATTATATGTTTATCTCTGACATCAACATAATCCTCAAAGGGTATTACCCTGTAGTGGGCTACCTGTGGCTATGTATCACGGAGGCATTAAGGCCAGCTCCTGACCACCCCACGTCCCTCCCCCCGTCCCCTGTCCCCGTCCCCTGTCCCCGTCCCCATCACAACCACCCCCTCCTGTGTTTTCTATCGGTCCAGGGTGATTCCGAGCACTTCTCGCTGACGGAGGGGGTCTTGTGATTTTAGACTCTACCGTGCCGCTCGGAAGTCAGATGACCCTGACTGGACTGGTTTGATCACCGCACACGCACACACACACACACACACACACACACACACACACACACACACACACACACACACACACACACACACACACACACACACACACACACACACACACACACACACACACACACACACACGAAAATGCACGCATACACAGAGACACACCTGTAGCATGCTGGTAAACGTCTGTGGCTTTGGGCCAGAACAACACTTCAGTCATCTCAGCACAAGAACCAGCTGCTGCTGCTGTTTCCACAACAACGACTGCAGTAGGGGCTATGCACGGAAAGCCAATCCACACATTTATGATGCTGGGACCTTCTCCAGGTTCCCTCTGTGGCAGAGCGGGAAGCCCTGACCAAAAAGTGTGAACACAGCAAACTGCGTACAATGATGAACACTTATTACGGACAAGCACATAAAAGACATAATTTAAAACATAAAAATAGTGGGCGATCAAATCTGGAGG
>OLKM01001167.1:100158-105158 GCA_900291075.1 Melanogrammus aeglefinus | reverse complement strand
TTCCCACAAATACTTATCCAGCGAGGATACCGTGTTGCTGTAAATACTTCAGATTTTCTTTAATAGTCAGCTGGGGAAAGAGGGATAGCTCTGTTATGGGAGATCATGAGAGGAGACGAGAGGGACGGAGTGGAGGGGAGAGGGAAGGGGGGAGGAGGAGAGGAGTGGAGAGGAGAGGAAAGGGGAGGAGGTTTGGAGGAGCCGAGTGGATAGGGGAGGAGAGGAGTGGAGGGAGAAGGGTTGGAAAATGGAGGAGACGAGACAGGAGTAGACAAGTTGAGAGGAAAAACGAAGGAGACGAACGAAAAAGGGAGCGGAGAGGAGACCTTGGAATGGTTATATATTCAGGGCAGAGCCTGCCTCTAATCCACATACTCTCCGGCTTTGTCCCCATGTGTGCCCTGCCCTTAAGAAGACAAACAATGGATATCCTTCACTCTCCTCCAGAACACCTCTTTCAATGTATTATCCTTCATCTGCCAGCCAAGAGCCATGCTCCCTCCCTCTCGCTCTCTCTTCATCCCTCTCTCTCCATCTCCCCTCTGCTCTCTCACACCTTCTGCCCTTCTCACTCTCTCTTTCTCTCTTTTTCTCTGTCCGTCTGTCTCTCTCTGTCTCTCTCTGTCTCTCTCTCTCTCTCTCTCTCTCTCTCTCTCTCTCTCTCTCTCTCTCTCTCTCTCTCTCTCTCTCTCTCTCTCTCTCTCTCTCTCTCTCTCTCTCTCTCTCTCTCTCTCTCTCTCTCTCTCTCTCTCTCTCTCTCTCTCCCTTCTCTCTCTCTTCTCTCTCTTCCTCCTCTCTCCTCTCTCTCCTCCCTCCCTCTCTCTCTCTCTCTCTCTCTCTCTCTCTCCTCTCTCTCCTCTCTCTCTCTCTCTCTCTCTCTCTCTCTCTCTCTCTCTCTCTCTCTCTCTCTCTGCCCGTCTCTGTCTTTGTCTCTCTCTCTGTTTCTCCCTCTCCTTCACACACTCGCAGCGTAACATTCTATCCATTAGGCTGAGCAAATGTTATGAGTGGAGCCTCATTGATACTCACAACAAGAACTTTGAACGCATTCTGGCTCCCCTCGGAGGCGATCGCACAAAACAGGCTTTAAGCACAAAAAGGCCAGCTTCGTTTGCGCTGCGTTTGCGTAAGAAGGATTTCCCGTTAAGCCCAACTTAACAGTCAGTGAGTTTAAGCAAAAGGTGCTCCGCACTTTCTATTCTGCTGCATAAACACTCGATATATGCTAAGCCTCATTCTCCTGGCGTGCATAATGCCGGCTGGATCTCGCAAGGCTGCCATGGACCCACGCACGCACGCACCGCCCCCTTCCACCCCCTACACCCCCCATCTCCCCCAGCCCCACCAATCCCCTACCGCCCCTCCGCCAATAACTGCCCGGAAAGAAATCGATATGTCAATGCACATCGCAAATGTTGGGTCTTGACTTTGCAAGGCAATGTCTGCTTGTCTCTGCAACTTTACCCCGTGCCAGAAAAAAAAAAAAGAAAGAAGCCAGCCTTCATTTTTTTTTTATCATCGCTGGCATTGTGAGTGCGAGTGGATCATTATTATCTCTTTTTTTTTTTTTTTTTAAGGGAACCAATTGGATTTCAGCGCGTTTCATCCCAGTGTGGAGGATGGCAAGGGGGCCATCCGTGCGACCCCCCCCCTGTGTTGATGTGTTGATTATGTGCTTAGAAGGAAAACGTTTTAACAGGAGAAATGTCCATCATTTTTCAAATGTTTACTTGTAAGTTTGCTTCATTTTGCCAACAATTATAGAGCCAGTGTGTAAAAAGCAATTTGCAGTGTTCCCAGCGGATCAATTTGAACTTTGACGTGCGCTGTGCGGATACAATTACAATTATAACTACCCATTGTTATGCGCTCCGACTTTGTCCTATTTTTCCCCTCCTGCCTGGTCCCCCCCCTCCCAGGTCTTTTCCCTCCGCTCCCGGACCGGATCTACCGAAACTCCAGACAAACCCCACCACCCCCCATGCGCTCGGCTGAAGCCGACTGTGTTGTGGTAGTTTTTTTTAGATCAATGCCTCTGTTGTCACAGTAAGAGAGATGGGGCGAGGTTTGGTCTGTTTTTTGGGGGTTTTGTTTCTGGTGAGTTTAAAGTAGTTTTGTTTAGATTGTTCTGCAAACAGTCTGACGGCCCGTGGCAATTATGGCCCGGGTGCAATTTTTGGCACGGATGTAATCCTGTGTTCTGCTGTTTGCTTTCTGATATCTCACCTCCATTTGTGTTAACACTTCACACTATCATTTTCGACTGTGGTTCCAAAAAAACCCTCACTACTGCTATCTATTCCCTGCTGTACCATACGCTTCGCCTCTGCAGTGAGCTGCAGGAAGGAGAGGCCATAACACCTTTGTAGTTTATTGATAGTTTATTATATGACGCTGTCAAGGCTGCTATTCTAAGACCCCACAAGCTCATACATGAGTCATATCGCCAAAAGTTTGGTTATTTGGTTAAACAAGAGAAGCAGCCTCAATTTTGCTCACGACAGAAAGGGCACCATTCGACCGGTGTTGTGTGTGTGGTCGGGAGTGAAAACATGGAGGGAGTTAATGCTCATGGAGGAGTTTCAGAATTGTCTCCCGGAGAGAGAGAGAGAGAGAGAGAGCTGCGCTCAAAGGCCAGCATTCGCAACGCGTTCATTTGATCACACCAAAGGTCAGTGTTCCCAATTAAGGCAGGCAACAGGTTATAGTTGGTCTTCAGGAGTCTGAAGACACTGGCGCGACAGTCTTCCAGCAGGCCCAGGGGTAGCGCTGGCAATGGAGGGTTTTCTGGCGAAGCCAGAACCAGGGTTTTTTCTGTCGAAACCTTGGACACATTGTTGCCAACTGATTTTTTCTTAAAAGAGGGAAAACTAATAGTTAGGTTATGTCTGTAATCCATAGCCTGGGTAAGTAAGGCCTGGGAGAAGCCTGTTTATTGTTACAGGTCTAGTATCTTTGGAAGATACCACCTACCAGAGTTCTGATGACCATGTTACGGTAAAAACGCATCTCAGTGGGATGCGTTGCTAAGTGTAAAAGATTCAATTTGGTCATGTGTTCTGGCACAGGGTTACGTACGGTTGCCTATGTGTATGGTTATAGAGTCCAGAGTGAAGGCGCATCCAGAGTCGCAGGGAGCTCTGGGAAGATCCCACCAGACGCTGGATTCTGTGTTGTGAGCACACTGCCTCGCTTGCGGTTTGTGGTGCGTGAAGCCAAACAAGAGTCGTTAGGATTGAACCCTGCTGAGCCGGTCCGGGCTTAACCCGTGTCTGCCCGATTAATCTGTTAAAGAAGAGTTGCTAGGCGGTGGTGGCGCCCAGAATTTATTAGATTGTGTTTCTAAGTTCCGCTACAACCTTCCTCGTTGCCTGTGAGCGAGGCAGAGCCTGAGGGGCCCCCCGGGGGAAGAGGGGCCGGTATGATCAGAAGCATTTTAAAACAGGCTCGACTATGTGTTGGAAAAGAATCAGCGCTGGGCCTGGCTCGAGTCCATGGGGTTTCAGGTTTTCATCGACAGGCGATGCAGAGGCTGGGGTTTCTGGGGGTATGGCGGGTTAATACAGAGGTTCTGGAAGAGTCCTCTGCTGCTGCCTTGCCCCTAACGGATCTACGGACCCTCCAAAGTCATGACTTTGAGGTTGGACTTGCGGTCAGTACGAGTCCTGCTGCCATGCTTTCGGTTGGCCCTTGATGCCAGTGGCTCCGGGGCTGGAGTGGGGTTGCTATGTTCTCCACGATCTAAAAGAAGGTACAGCCTTGGTTCTAGCATTGAGCCCTTTTGAGGTTTATCTTGGTCCGGGCGATTGGTTGCACCGACCACCACCATCTTGTCTTTTGCATTTTTTTACGCTACGCAAAACAGAGATTTATGCACGGTTCATATTTGAAGGCTTTCAGTCTGGATGTAAAGCATGTCTGTGGCAGGAACTCACGGGTGTAAGAAGCAGAGGCCGTTAGTACACATTAGGATATGTGTCCTTTTAAACATGTGTGCTTTTAAACATGTGTACTTTTACGCATGTGTACTTTAACACATTTGTACTTTAACACATGTGTACTTTTACACGTGTACACTTTGGCGCAGTAGAGATTAGCAGAGGTCTTGAGCCAACCCCTTGATGCCGTTATAACGTTGTTGTTTTTTTTAACACTTCAATTATTCTACAATTAGATCTAATCCTGTGGGTTGTGATTACGAATATAAGTTGTTTTTTTTAGACATTAATATACTACAAAAGTGTCATATTGTGTACTTAACCATCTCCAAATAAAACGTTTTTGAATAGGCCTGCATGCTGCAAAAGAATGGCACTCTAATTGCAATCAATAAAGTACTATTACGCTACACGAAAAAGCCTTTTGCTGTTTAATTTAATGAACTCTTCATAAAGAAACAAGCAATCAATTCAGAGAGTTTTTAAATTGTGTTTGTCACGTCAAGGATTTAATTATCTTTTTCCTGCCCTCCCATTCGATTACAAACCGTGAGGCGTGTTCGCAGCTACCTGGCAACAAACAGATAAAGTGGTTATCTGTTTCTAACTCTTTCTATCTGTCTATCGAACTATGTATGCAGTAATAAGCATTAACTAACATTAACTTACATTTCATTAACAGTTTCCGAAAGGCCTTGTGAACATTTATAAATATTAGTTTTGCATTAATAAGCATTATATCATTAGCATGGCAAACATATACCCATAATACATTTAGCATAATCATCTTGGATAAGGTAAGGGTTAAGGTTAGTGTTACAGCTAGGGATGGTTGGTTAGGGTAAGGATAATAATATACACTAATACCTTAGTAAAATGGACCATTACCATAGTTAAAATGAATACCACTAGTAAAAATGAAAAACAATAGTAAACGAATACTAGACCATGAGTTACCTATTAATTAACTGCTACTTAATTGTTAGGTAATGTCGAATCATTGATAATAAAAAAAAAATATATATATACTGTATATATTAACATATTTTTTTGTTATTTTTT
>OLKM01001167.1:87500-95000 GCA_900291075.1 Melanogrammus aeglefinus | reverse complement strand
TTTGTGTGCTTTATTTAAACTTTTATTTTTTGGGAGCCATTTGGCAAACTAGCAAAGGGTTTGTTTTCATTAAATGCAAAAAAACGTGTCCCACAGTTTTGTAAGTCTTTGGTTGTTGTTGTCCTGCCATTATATTTTTTCTTTAAAGTGGGAGAAAAACAACCTTTGCTTACAGTTTCTCCATCACCTCTATCTAACTCCCTCTGTTTCCCACAGATCGAGACGTTGGATATCGACATGTGGGTATTTTCCGGCCAGTCGTCCAAAGGCCATGAACCTATCTGAATCAGGCCAGCTTCAATCAAAGGCGCCATCTTGGGTGGGTGTCTATACGGCCAAAGCTGGGATCTATACTTTGTGTTGCGTTATCAATGTGTTGAAAAGGATGGTCATCTCTGAAAGGAAAGAACATGACCTCCCTGGGAAATACGGCATCTTTCATCAAATTTCACTTGTATTTTATTGTTATCGCGTCAGGGGTGAATCGTGTTGAGAACTTCTGCCTCCAAATCCGCGAGATTTTTTTTTTGAATTGAATATCACAATCGACAGCGGCAAAAATAAAGTGTGAAAGAAAACATTTGGAAATCAATACTTTGCCTTTGCCTACGCGACTGATGTAGCATGGCCACATTAGCTGATGGACAGGGCAAAAAAATAAATAATTGAAATGGATGAAAACACCAAGATGCTGCTAAGTGAATATCAATTTTTCCTCCCCCATAGAAATAATGTGTGTCCCATCTTTCAGAATCTAACAGCGATTACCTCCTGGCGGTGATGGGGCGGACTCACGAAGCAGCAGAACTGTGGAAAAAGTCCCAGGAGAGGCTTCGCTCTTCTCTCGATTAGTATGAACATGACACACACACACACACACACACACACACCTACACACACCTACACACACCTACACACACCTACACACACCTACACACACACCTACACACACACTACACACACCTACACACACACACACACACACACCTACACACACCTACACACACACACCTACACACACACACCTACACACACACACCTACACACACACACACACACACACACACGCACACGCACACGCACACACACACACACACACACAGACACAGACACAGATACACACTCACACACATACACACACTCACACTCACATGCACACACGCGCACACGCGCACACACACACACACATGCACCGAGGCACACAAATGCAAAGATGTCAGTTACAGACATAATGAATAGCTGACGCACACCAAGGCACAAACACGTGCATCAAACGCACACGTGCAACAACAATCACACACGCACGTTCACACAAACACACACACACACACACACACACGCACGCACACACACTCACACTGTTTACACAAGTGCACGGGAGCGCTCAAATTGTTGCTGTGATTGCTTATTTACGCTGCATAATCCATGTGAAAGGAGTGAAATATATTGTAATTACAATCATTATTACCATAAAAACATTCCCAGTGTACTTTCGCTCAGCAGAAGGCCGTCTAATTGAATCCATTTCCTGTGCTGAGGAGGGATTCACCTTGTGTCACGGTGCTTGTTGTCTGATTCACGCGGTACGGAAATTCAAATCCTCGCCTTATCTCATCTTCTTCGGGTCTGCAGAGGCTGTAAGCCTGGACAATTTGCAAGTCCTATGGATGATTGTTATTTTTTATTTTTTTTATTCATAAAATTGATATTATCAGTCCTCCTGCTTTTGACCTTTCACATATGTGTCTGTTAGAACACAGTAGCTCGGTGGTCCTGGTTTTCCAAATCACTGACAGAATGTGTCAGTGATTGGATCACTCTGTTGCTTGTGTCTTTCCAATCTAGCCTTTTTTTTATGTTTTCCACTGACTATGACATATCACACTTGCAAGCATCTTGTTTTAAACTTTGCGTTGAAATTATCGGTTAACCTCAGAAAAGATCTTTCGTTGTCTGAAAAAACTGTGAATTTAAAACAAGAGCTATCTAGCGTGGGACGACAATCATTGAACCGTTTTTTTGCAGGTGCAGCCGTGACACTGAACACCATTTCTTGTTTCCCCAAATTGTGCCGTGGTGACTTTAAATCGTTAAATCACCTCTTACTGTTGTGTATAAACGATAGTGTTGATCAACCCCAAACCCAAAGCTCCTGCATGCGTGTGAGTGAGTGACTGAGTAGCATGACTAACTAATAGACTCTTATGTATCACTCGCAGCCATTCAGGGTCATTGCAGCAGGCCTGTGCATAAACAGTACTTCCCCACTAGAAAAACCAACGGAAAAACAAGAAAAACCAATGGAAGGGAGTTCATTGTAAAGCGTTTCCTCCCTGCACGACTCCGTCGCCCAAGGCAATCGCCTATATTGCCTATAGCAGGAAGAACCCCTACTGTCCCCGAAACCTCATCTGATGCTTGTTCCACCTCAGCCCCCTTCTTCTTCCTCCTCCACCTGCCTCTTCCCCTCCACCACCATCACACACCATCCTAGTATCCCCTCTCTCTCTCTCTCTCTCTCTCTCTCTCTCTCTCTCTCTCTCTCTCTCTCTCTCTCTCTCTCTCTCTCTCTCTCTCTCTCTCTCTCTCTCTCTCTCTCTCTCTCTCTCTCTCTCTCTCTCTCTCTCTCTCTCTCTCTCTCTCTCTCCCCCTCTCTCTCTCACACACTTTCTCTCTCGCATAAACCTTGCCCCCAGCACTGCCAACCCCACCTCCAACCGACCCACCACTCCTCCAACCACCCACCCACCCACCCACCCCCTGCACACCACACACCAGCAGCCGTAGCCGTAGTACCGTAGCCGTAGCAGAAGCAGCAGATGAGAAATGATAATTGGCCGTCCACCACTGACAGCTGCTAACATAATAGTGACAGTGGTTTCCAGCTTCGAGGTCTGGCGCCTACCTCCACAACAGGTTTCCCCTAATAGCCATCCCCGTGGAATGTCTCCCCCCTCACTGTCAGAGTCCAGCTGTATTGCACATGCACACTGCAATCGTTCAACCTGCGTGTGTGCGCGCACTGCACACACTGGCTTGGCTGATGAAAATCATATCTCCGAAATGGACGTTTGTCTTCACCACATGCAGATTTGGCGTCTTATCTCCAACGCCGCGGCTATAGGGAAGAAGGCTGCGCTCCACTGAATAATAAATGAGAAAGTTCCGCTTGACTTGCAGCTTTTAATTGAAACCAAGCCATTCCCAACTTGTTTCAATTAGGTATATCTCCCCCCCCCAATAGTAGCCTATATTGAAATGGCCAAAAAATATATTAGATCCCGGTGGCTTCTTTTTTAGCAAATCCCTCCTAAAATGCGCATAGTAAATACAATTATTTTATAGTAATACGGTGGAAAATCACCAAATTGAATGGGGCTGATTCTGCAGAACGACCAGCGGCTGGGCACGTTGGATCAGAGATTCGATCATCAAAGCTTCCAAAGCTCTAATCACATCCAATTGCAGTGCTAGCTACATCTCCTGGGTCTAATTTTATACCTTTATCCCAAATTACTTTTATGGTTCAAAGTACATTTCCCCCTTAAATGTCACTTCGGTCACAGCTTTACTGCTGTGGCCGTGTGACTGATTGGATGACACGCAGCTGTGGGGGCAGGCAACGCTGGCTGGAGCATTGCACCGGGATTATGGCATGGTTAAGTAAAACCTGCCCAACAGAATGACAGAGTGAGTCAGAATTATTGAGATTAAGAGACGAATACCTTTGGGATGGGGGGCACAGCTGTCAATAAGATTCAATCGGGGGGCAGAGCAGGTTCTCAGAGAACGGCATAGATGCCAGGTCTCTCTCGACGCAATTTCCTCAGCAGGAGTCAAACCAGGGGTTGAACAGGATTTCGGAATTATGGCAGTTAATGAAAGTGCTGGTTTCTCTCGGCTAATCTGGCCAAATTTATTTCATCAATTGAGACCCATCTCAGTGGTTCCATTCTATCCATCATGATTTACCTCAAACGGGGTTCTTGCCTGGTTGCTATTATGACTACTGAAAAAGAAACAATTCTTCACCGCAGGCCTTGATCCCTATCTGATCATTTTATTTTTTTAAAGGGATTGGTTTGTTATTCAGTCTGTTTCTGAGGCAAGCGCTCGGCTGTGTGGGTTTTCAGAAAGAGTCGCAGTGCCATCATGTGGCTTCGGTGCGTAACTACAGTTCCCAACTAAATTACCTATGATCGCAATTTATAGGTACTATTATGCACAAGGGAATGTGTATTTTAGGTTTCTGAGGCACCCTTGCCTGATGAAAAAATATATAGGAAAAAAAATGTACTGTACAGAGTTCGTTTGAATAGTTTACCCTTTTTTTGCTTTATTTGTAGTTCGTTCTTTCCCCTTGTAAACGTTGAAGCGCTAAATCCACTAGGGGTCTCTCATGAGTCATAACAAGGGTCTCTCATGTCCAGTAGGGGTCTCTCATGTCCACTAGGGGTCTCACATGTCCACAGAGTAAAATTAGAACGACCATCAAGCCATCTTAGGCAGAAAGAACCATGGAGAATAAATAATTAGCTGTCACCTGTGGTTTTTGAAGTTTTTGTGTGTCTCTGTGTGTATTCTTCAAGTGTGTTTTAAATCATGTATATCGTGTGAAGGCTTTGTATTGCGTATATTTATGTCTGTCTTTCTTCCTTCCTGTCTGTGTCTATTATTTGCGGGGGAATCTCTGTAAACATGCAATTACACAATTATACAAGTATACATAATCCAAAGGAAAGCAAATAATGAGCAAAGTGATACAAGTTCCCATACAACTAGATATATTGACTTAAACCCCCAACTTAATGTGTATTCTTAGTGTGGTTAAAAATGTTGATTATTATTGTCTGACTCACACACATAAATCTAATCCCATCACACACAAATCTCATTTCAACAAAGACTGGCCCTCAAATGGAAAGAAAATCGAATCACATGCTAACCTGATTGGCCTCTGATGTAGGAGGAAACAGCAAGTTAAAACTGTTATGGATTCCCCCATACACACACACACACACACACACACACACACACACACACACACACACACACACACACACACACACACACACACACACACACACACATACACACACACACACACACACACACACACACACACATACACACACACACACACACACACACACACACACACACACGCACAAACAAACACACACACACACACATGCATACACACACAAAGGTCCACACACAAACGTGTAAATACACACATGACACACATGACACACAAACCCGATGCATACAAAAACGCAAAACACACACATATACAAAACACCCACAGAAAGGACACACCACAACACACACACACACACACACACACACACACACACACACACACACACACACACACACACACACACACACACACACACACACACACACACACACACACACACACTTAAAGGCAGGAAGGGCAGTGCACACATTAAAAGGATTTGCTTTGGCTACAGCCGCTCATCTCACATCCCTCTCTTTGTGTTCTCCTCTGAACACGTGGGCTAGAGGAAGTGGAAGAGGAGAGGAGAGGAGAGGAGAGGAGAGAAGAGAGGAGAGGAGGAGGAGAGGAGAGGAGGGAGAGAGAGAGGCGAGGAGGAGTGAGAGGAGAGGAGAGGAGAGGAGAGAGAGGAGAGGAGAGGAGAGGAGAGGAGAGGCAGCAGGAGGGAGGGCGCCGAGACATGCGCGGAGGAGTGTTGATATCAGAGAGCTAGGGAGGATGGGCGCGCCAGACGCTGCACTTTAATTGATAGGGCTAATAACTCGCCCCCCCCCCCCCCCCCCACCCCCGACCCCCAGCCCCTATAAAGTGAACGGCCCAGTAGCTAGCTGGGGTCAATCGATATGGTCCGAACCCCAGCCTGGGGTCAGGGATCCGAGGGGGTGGAGTGTGACTTGTGTGTGTGTGTGTGTGTGTGTGTGTGTGGTGTGTGTGTGTGTGTGTGTGTTGTGTGTGTGTGTGTGTTGTGTGTGTGTGTGTTGTGTGTGTGTGTGTGTGTGTGTGTGTGTGTGTGTGTGTGTGTGTGTGTGTGTGTGTGTGTGTCTGGGTTGAGGGCGGACACTGACCAGAGACCGTAACATGGTAACACAGGTCACCATTCATCTGAGAGATAAAAACCAAAGACAGTGCTGGGATCTCTCTCTCTTTCACTCTCTCTCTGATTGCGTTGCGCCGAGTTACACGTATCAGGAAAAAGACAGATACGGGTGTTTGTGATGGAGGGTGGGGGGGGGGGGAGCTATGCTTGTTATTTATCTCACCGCTAATTGTGTACAGCCACGCCGGAGACTCCGCCTGTAACACGATACTCAACACATCAGGATTATTGAAGAGTTTCTGTTGCGAAGGCCTAGGATGATGATTAATCTCAATGATTAATCGACTTGGTTCCTCTGCTCCTTCTACACCTCCCACCTGCCCCCTTCCTTGTTTCCTTGCCCCCTACTACCGAGCTATTATTTGAGCCCGGGTAATCCCAATCATACACAGACCATAACGTCTCTGGAGGCATAGGATGGAGAGCCCTCAGACAGAGCAGGGAGCCATGATGTGAGTTAGTTTTTTTGTTGGTTTGTTTAAGGTTTTTTTCTACGTGCCGGGTTGCTTTGCGTGACACATAAACCGGACCTAGATTTAAACAATAGATAGGCCCTGAAAGAGAGACTGGGACACACAGGAACACATTGAAACAGATGCACCTGCACACCCTTACACATATACTTAATAAACCCAATGACAGACACACGCAGATAAACATTCACACAGAGAAAAAGACAGACATAAACACACACACACATAAACAAATACACATAGAAATATGAACAGAGAATAAAGCAAAAGGAAATTAAAATATGCATTCAACAAAATATACATTCATAACATTTCAAAGGATAACAACATTTTGACTATGATTGAGTACAAAACCAAAGCCTGTGAATTCACATAACAATTCAGTTAGTACAAAAGGATTTCAAAACCAAGACATTCTTCTTCCCAGAGAAGTTTGAACGCTGATTAGAATTCCTAAAAGATCTGCTGTTTCCTCCCTGCCTCTCAAACAGGAAGTAAAACGTTGCTCGACTTCCGCTTTGGTTGTTTATTGAGGCCCAACTTCCTGTTTTCAGATTCATCCTGATAGGGCCTCCAAGTCCCCGGGCATCCCCCCCCCCCCCCCTACCTTCACCAGCCCGCCTCTCTCTCTCTGCCCGGGTGGTGGTGGGTTCTTATGTCCTTTCTAACAACTCCAGTCTGAGCCCTCCTACTCAGACATGTGATGTGGTCAGTTTTGAGCAGGATTGTGAATTTTATATGTCTGCAATATGATGTGTATGTGTGTGTATCTAGACATGGCAATGACATAGTACGTGTGCGTTTGCGTATCTGCCTACTTGACACTGACAAAGTGTGTGTGTGTGTGATTACATGACAATGACTGAGTGTGTGTGTGTGTGTGTGTGTGTGTGTGTGTGTGTGTGTGT
>OLKM01001167.1:37500-85000 GCA_900291075.1 Melanogrammus aeglefinus | reverse complement strand
GTTTACAGCCAACTTGGGGCGCTGGTTCTGTTAGGGGAGCTAGAGAGGGGGTATGGTAGTAGAGTAGACAACGCAGGGAAGGGAAACATGGACATACAGCGATATTTACATACAGTCAGACAGACTTCCGGGCATTGTCAGACCAAGAGCGTCGATGTCAGATCCACTCCTTCCTGTGCAGAAGGGAGAACGCCATGCAATGACAATGGGCCCAAAACGGGACAAAGAGGAAATGTTTAAATTTAGGCACCATCTCCTCTCGCGCAGCTATGGATTGGTGGTGGTGCTGTTTAGTTTTTAGTGAATTCCTTCAGTTCCCCCCTCTCCCCCCCCCCCCCCCCCCATTGTGTTTTTTCAATAGAGGGATTTTCACATTCAACGTAAATCCCAAAGGAGGTCCACTATGTGAGACCAGTCAATCACCTCTCTTTCTCACTGCCATGTTCCCTTTGAAAACGATCAGTGCCAAGTCAAACACAACAAACTGGCCAAACAGAGTGGATATTTAACAGATAGGCTTTGGAGAGGAGGTAACCGAGGCATTTATAAGGAAATATCTGTATGCCTGTGTGCGTGTGTGTGTGTGTGCGCGCTCGTATCCCTGTGTGTCCACCACCACCACCACCACCACCCGCGTGCGTCCGTGTCTGAAAAGTGCACGAGTGTGTGCGGTTCCCCTGGCAGTTGGGAGTCAGCGTGCACTGCGAGTTTCTCACCACAGACCTGCGTGTCGGCGTCTGCTGGAGCTTTTTGGGCGCAGGGCAAGAGTTCACGCGTCTCTGCCTCATTTGGTGAGTTGCTCCCATTTCTTTCCCGATAGTTGAAGAAGTTTGGATTCAACTTGTGCGGCTCCCTGAAGAATGGCTATCATCGACGTTGGGCTTTTGATCGGTTTTACTGATGGATAAAAAACGTGTAGGGTTTGGCTATAGAAAAAGCGTTTTATCACTGTGTTTTGTTGTGTCGCGGAAGTTTTCTTAACCGGGGTTATTTTTGGAGGTAAGTGAATATAGCTTCGTTTTTAACTTTGTTGAATCGCCGCCTAAGAAATCTGCATCCTGGTAAGTCTCCCTATGTCTAATACACGGGAAATAGCCCAAGGAATGCGAACTAAGTGTAAAGAGTAGCCTTACTTTGTTTAGTAGCTTCGGCTGGACTAAAGTCCTATTTGGTGATGTTGACATGTCTACCTGCTCCTGTGATCGATATACGGTGGATCAATTAATTAGAGTACCCGCTGATTGGTTGTATAACGTTGACGAATAGCACGTATAGAAGTGGCCGAATATCGTGAGACTGGTCAATCAATGGAGCTCAATGATTGAAGTGTTCGATTGTTTTTCGTAATTTTATATGATGTAAAAGTATTGTATTCTTATAAAAGTGCTTTGAAAAGTATGGCAACATGGAGCCGACGTAGATATGATTCGTAGATATGGGACAGTACGTTTATCAGCAAGATTAAGGAAAGTTTATTAGCAATTCAAAAAATAGGATGTGAAGTGAACTGATTTGTCACAATATAGAAATGTCATCTTCTCCATTTAAATGGCAAAAAAAAAAGTAAGGCCTGGAGCTCTATAGAAATAAAATTGGATGATTCTAAAATAATAATGCGTTATAATTGGTCATCTGAGTACAAAATTACAACCTTGGCCTACATCAAACGTAGCCATTATGAAAAGGGGGGTAATTAACAGGCAATGGTAAAGGAGGCCTGTTCGAGTCAAGTCCCCTCTGCCTCAGGAAATGTTATTTCAGCTCGATGGTGATGTCACTGTTGGACAGCAGGGCTGGAATCACCAGATAGCTCTGTGTTATACGTTTCCATGACAACAGGTTCTCCTGGTATAAATGGTTGAGGGGCTCTCATGTCTGAATAATTACCAATAACCACAGAGCGTGCAGTGTGGGGGGGGGGGCATTCTGTTTGCTGACTCACAGTTAACAAACGTGTGTGTTGGGTCTCCCCCAGGCAAATGAAAGAAAGCAATATAAATCTGTTATGAATAATAACACATTCTTGTCTCTCTAGGTGCATGTGTGCTCGTGTGTGTTTTATGAGAGAAGCATGACGGCCATTGAAGCGAGCTGACATCGTGGGATGTGAGAACATGGAGGACACAAACAACGCCGGCCCCCCGAGCCCCAAACCGAACGGCTTCGTCAACCGCCTGTTCAGCGTTTCCCTGGACGTCCAGAATGAAACGAGCAGCGTGTGCATTCAAGAGACGCCGCCTGGGATCACCGCCGCGGGACCATCGCCGGAAGACCAGGCTCCCCAGGTTCCCCTTCCCAAGACCCCCGGGAAGGACAGGCCGCCTGAGGTGCTCCGGAGGGACCGTCGCGCCACCGGGGGGATCTGGAAGATCCTGACCCGGAAGAAGGTGGCCTCAGAGCTGGAGAGGAGACCCCATTCCATGATCCTCCCTGGGGAGGCCTCGGTCCCCAAGCTTTCCTTCGCCGATAAGGTCCGCTCTTTCAAGAAACTCAAGTCCCCGTCGGTCTTCAGGGGGAAAACGGGGAAGCTGTCCAGTGCCAAGTTTGGCAGCTCCTTTGTGGACGAGGACTCCTTCTGCCATGACTTTGGAACGCCCGGGCAGCCTAGCAGGGGGACGCTGAAGCACCGTGCCAAGAGGCACTCCTACGCAGGCTACACCTCGGAATACGAGTGTTCCTTTGAAGACCTTGAACTGCCGGCCCCGTCCGAGAACCACTACCCCGCTCCCGCCGAAGAAGCCGTGACCCAGAATGGCTGTAAGCCCCCGGAGAGAGTTTGCTATGCTAAAAGGACGGCTAGTAGCAACTCGACCAACTGTAACAACATAGCTGCCGGCGGCGAGGAGCAGAGTGTTCGGGGCAGCCCCAAGGCCCACCTGGGGGGAGCGAGGAGAGCCAAGGGCCCAGATGTGTGGAGTTACTTGCGGAGGATCTCTCTGCTGGGCAAGGCCAATCCCGTGTACTCTGAGAGGAGCTTTGACTCTGAGCTCCCCACTCTGGACAAAACCATGGACTCAGATTGCGGCTCGGTAGACTTTGAATCCGTCAGAGATTTCCAACCGGCGCCCCAGAAACACTTAGATGGCAAGGGCCATTTTGGTGGCTTTTTAAAGTTCTTCAACAGCTTCACCGAGAACGCGAGAAAATGGCGGTCGACTCCGACGTCTCGTTCGTTCTCCCCCCCGGAGGAAGGGAAGACCCCAATAGACTCGCCCCGTGCGGGAGAACGCCCCGTTGAAACCATTCACAGCGGCGCGTCCTTTACTCTGCACAGTCAAGGACACCCAGTCCCCCTGCCCTCCCCCAATATCCCCAAACCCTCCCAGTCTAGCACCCTAGAGAGGCACGGCAAAGCGGCCACGGGGGACGCATGTTCCCCTACCGTGGTTCTGAGGGCCTTTAGAACTTGCCCAGAGTCACCCGCTGGCAATGGAATTCACTGTAAGAGTTCAGAGGGTGCGGAGAAACCTACACACAGGCAGGCTGTTCAGAGGGCCCTGGTGACAATAGAGAAGCCCATAGCCCGGCCCAGCCCGAAGCGAGACCGGGAGAATGTGTCTGCCTATGTTGCCCGAATGGCTTCCTCTGCCCAGCTTTGTCCAGAGGAAAAGGCAGAGGGACACTCTTCAGGAAATGAGCAGGATTCCACAGAGACTCCACCTGATTCACACCAGACACAGGAATTAACCGGCCAATCACAGGCGGGAGACAAGGAGAGTATAGCCAATAGTGTGCCACCTTCCGACTCCACAGAGGAAATATTCAAGGTATGTGTTGATATCAGAATATGTGGTAAATCTATTGTATTTGGGCTCTAGGAAATACAGTATCGGTTGCTCTTATGAAACATTCTTATATTTGATTATAAAACGTAGTGGAAATGTTATTATTTTAGAATAACAAGTATTCACTAAAGTATGTAAACCATAGTTATATAATGTTTCAGTAAGTATTGGGTTCACGGCCTAACTCGATTTCCATTGCAATCCTAATGCCATCATTTACATCATCGTCCATGCTACGCATCATGTAACAACTGCTCATGACCAAATTACCATCATCTTCGCTCCATCCACAATTTTAACCTCCTTTTAATTCCCAGTTCATTAAGTACAAGCCTTAAGGAAGTGTTCAAGTCACTCGCGCGCACACACACACACACACACACACACACACACACACACACACGCACACGCACACGCGCACACGCACAACCACACTACTGTACAGTTGTCCTTTTGCTCCATCTGTTGGAGAGGAGAGGGAAGTCAAGAACTGATAAACGGCAACAACATATACCCACCCCCCACCTATTCCTTCCCGTTCCCTACTTCTCCTAGCATAGCAGGAAAACCCAGTCTACCATAGATGTGTGTGTAGTTCCCCCCCCAAGCCGCAATGGCTTCCTCTACACCCCTCCCCACCTCTCCATTCCCCCATCACACTCTGCACACTCTTGCAGAGGCATTAGTCATCCTTCCTCCCCCCCCCACCACCACTCCAGTCTCACACCAGCAAGTCAGGGCACGTTAGCCCCGGCTAACTCTCCCAATAACAAGATCCGATATGACATCCCTCAGTGCTAAGCAGTCCTAGCATACGGGGGGGGGGAGGCCACAAAGGAAGACTGTGGGAAAAGCGCGTTTGGACAGAGAGAAACGATGACACAGAGTCGATCCTGCTCCCTAATCCCCTGATTGTATGCAGAACAAACCCACCTGTCTCCTGTAATTGTTGTGATTCTCGTGATATGGCCGTTAAAGGCGCGGCCCGATTGGGTGGGTGGATTGTTACACATCACATAGTCACAGAACCCAACGTTCACTCTTGGTTCAACGCCGGTGACTGCCAGCTAGTTTTCGGTTGGGATTCATACACAAATATGTGGTTAAGGTGTACAGACATTCTCAACGTTTTTACAAATCAGACAACGGGTACCAAGTAGTCTCTGCCTATCACAGCTGTGCGAGCAGATTGCTGTCGTCCAATCAGCCGGCGGCAAAGATCGGTCCAGCCCGATCCCGCCGACTCACTGTAGCTCCTGGAAGGTCCGGGCGCGACCCAAGCCCTCCCAACTCGCCCGCCCTCGGCCACGCCCCGCCTCGGCCCTGCTGGACCTGGGGAGACCATCCCCCCCGCCAGAGGGGGATCTGTACCCGGGCTACGCCGAGGTGGGCTCGCTCTGCCGGCGCAGACGCAGGCCGGCGGCGGCGGCGGCGGCGGCCGTGCACGCCGCCTACCCCCCGGGCCAGAGGACGAGGACGGCGGGTCGCTCCAGACCCCACTCTGTCATAGAAACCAGCGTCGCTATGGAGACGCAGGCCGCGCAACTGCACCACAGAGTAAGATTATGCGACGCATAGACACGAAACGTGGGGGCACAAAATTTAGGACATTTAAATTCAAGTTCAGAAAAAAAGGCAAAGAACTCGTGCGCTAAACAAAAATAAAAGTAAATACAATAAACCTCATGCTGATGTGGAGAAAGGCTGAGTGCAGGAGGGCAGAGGCTCAGGCCAGCCGACTCCGCCAACCCGGTGATAAATATAGCCTTCATCAGCCCATAATGAATCAAACACACACTGCAGACGCCGAAGGGAAGCCCAGCACTAACCCGGCATTTAAACACTCACCACCACCACACACAACAATGCATGCCTAATGCTCCGGCCCATTTACTGAGGCCTTCCGGGCACTGTCCTTCTACCTCCATTTCCCTCCCGTCAATTGTCTCTCCGTCTGCCTCTCCTCCTGTCTGTCATCCCCTCTCCGGTTACTTTTTATTATTCCCGTCTCTAACCATATCCGTTCCTCACCTTCTCTTACCGATCTCAGCTCCTTCTATTTTTTACTCCTTTTCACATTGTTCCGTTCTGCTTATGTTTGGCTCTATCTTTTTATTTCAACATCATTTTTCTTTTTTCTGGCCAATTTCCCGCCTCATCGCCCCCATAAGCGCTATGACTCTCCTGCTCCTTACTCAAAGTCACTTCTCCTTAACCTGAGAGAGCACCTGGTCTGAATGATGTATAGTCTCCCATGGTTCACTGCCAGCCACGCTGCACACTATAATCCACCTCACCGGAATAGACCTGCAGGAGGTGAAGTGCGCTTTAATTCACTGCAAAATAAAGAGGGCAGGGGACTAAGGCATAAAAAACATGTGATTTGAAGGGCAAGTGTGTGTGTGTGTGTGTGTGTGTGTGTGTGTGTGTGTGTGTGTGTGTGTGTGTGTGTGTGTGTGTGTGTGTGTGTGTGTGTGTGTGTGTGTGTGTGTGTGTGTGTGTGTGTGTGTGTGTGTGTGTGTCTGTGAGTACATGTGAGCGAGCGTGTTTGTGAGCAGACGTTCTTGTGAGTGTGAGCGTATAAATGTGTGTGTGAGTACATGTGAGCGTGCATGTTTTTTTAGCAGGTGTGAGTGTGTTGTGTGTGAGTGAGTATGCGTATGAGCATACATGTATGTGTGTGAGAACATGAAAGCGTGTGTGTGAGCCTGTGTGAATGTGTGCCATGTAAGCACATTAGCCGGGGTAGTGTCTGCCATGGGCGGGCGGTCCATGTCCTAATCACTCAGTCCCCTCCAGGCCCTCTCGCGGCCCCCCGGGGTGTCACCGCTGGAGCCCCCACTCAGGGCCTCCCTGCAGCGCTGCCGGTCCCTTCCTCTGGCTTCCAGCACCCTAAGCACCCTGGCCCTGCTCCGCCAGCAGACAGGTACCCCCCGGGCCACGGTCCTCTTGTCGTCCTCGACCTCGATACGTGGTCTGTTTTTGTATCGTGTTCTGTATTTAAACACTAGGTATTGTGTTTGAGTCGATGGGTCTTCCTCTCGATGCGTCTGTCTGCGTGGCTTGTCTGTCGATCTGTACGTCTGACCGTCGGTCTTGTCTTGTCTGTCTTGTGCGTCGTCCCCTCCGTCCAGTCTGTGAGGGCCAGTCGTCGTCGCACTCCGTCCGTCTGCGCAACGGAGACACGGGGAGCTGCAGGAGACGGCTGCTCAGACCCGGGTCAGGACCGCTGCAGGTTAACATGGTGAGACACACACACACACACACACACACACACACACACACACACACACACACACACACACACACACACACACACACACACACACACACACACACACACACACACACACACACACACACACACACACACACACACACACACACACACGTAATTAATTAAAAACATAATGTGTATGAATATCTATAATTATTATATTTCTTAGAATGGCGACAATTACAGTAAACAAGTTGCAGTTGTTTGGATGAGCGACGGTTGAGAAAGCAGCAAATCAGCCTGTCCCGAACTGTTCTTGAATGTTTAACGGGAACAGTATTATTACTATCAATAAGCAGAGGATACCTACTCAAAGGACCAATGTTCAAATAAACAGCACCCTTTCATTATGCTGACCAGGACTAAAGCAAACTTGCCTCCTAAGACCACATTAAAGTGAAGTAGCCCGCCGTTGTAGAGACCCTTTTGCTAACCACATACAGTATAATACATGTAATTGTAAGCAAGAGGTCGCGGTAACAACAGAACATCAAAGGAAATCCCACTAGCTTAATGCACCCATTTCTAAAGCCATGTAATAGCAAGTGTGACACGTCTTCCTGTGTTGTGTAATATCCGCCTCCGAATGCATGGGAATAATATAGCTGGAGTTCCCAAGACGGGACTGGCCCTCGGTTGGGATGCTTTGTCCCGCTGAAATGATTCTGGATAGCCAGTTAAGGTATGTTTAAAGGCAGTTTCTGAAAAATGATCTGAAGATTAAGACTCTAGTGAGCAAGTTAGCAACGCTTTTGTCTCTAATTGAATTATTTAAAAAAAAAAAAATGAAATGGTTATTTTTAACCCTCCGTGGTTAAAACGGATCATGTGTCACAGCATGAAGGATTGATCAGCATAGATTATTAGATCAGCATTAATTCCCACCCACCATTAATCCGAGGGAATTACAGGCATGGAACTTGTGTTCGGCTCTAGGTAGTATGTTAGCTATGTATGGCATTGACATAGTTCCCAGGTTAACCTCTAAATATAGAAAAAAATAACACTTTCCCAGGTTTAAATAAATAATACCTATATAGATATAATATATTAGGTATTATAACAGTGTAAGAATATAACAGCATTATTCTTTTCCTAAAATAGAAAAAAAACTAAAACATGATTCCCCTGCTCCTCACCAGGCTTGTAATAGTGATGTATCTATCACAAGTGAGGGATATTTGCTCCCCTTTTACCTTTTTCTTTCCTACCACGCGTACCTCAAACCGCCTTTTTGAAGTGAATCTCGTGTCACAACTGCAAGATATGTTGGCTCACGAGCCAGGCATGAGACAATCGTTCTGATTACCACCCCCCTCCATATCCATCTCCACCCCCCCCCCCCCTCCCACACACACACCCCACCCCCCTTAGCCCATAGCCCACTCCCAGTTTAAATAGTGTTTGTGATGCTGCTGGTGCACATTGTTGCCATGACACTAGCGTGCTCCTCTTCATGTC
Source organism: Melanogrammus aeglefinus (assembly GCA_900291075.1). Classification (NCBI taxonomy): domain Eukaryota; kingdom Metazoa; phylum Chordata; class Actinopteri; order Gadiformes; family Gadidae; genus Melanogrammus; species Melanogrammus aeglefinus. The sequence goes on along the minus strand of OLKM01001167.1, from coordinate 76,477 downwards.
CTTGTTTCTATCTTTAGGCAGTGTGAACTAAATGGGGACTGTGTGTGGGTGGGAGAGAGAGAGAGAGAGAGAGAGAGAGAGAGAGGGAGAGAGAGAGGAGAGAGAGAGAGAGAGAGAGAGAGAGAGAGAGAGAGAGAGAGAGAGAGAGAGAGAGAGGAGAGAGAGGAAGAGAGAGAGAGAGAGAGAGAGAGAGAGAGAGAGAGAGAGAGAGAGAGAGAGAGAGAGAGAAGAGAGAGAGGAGAGAGAGAGAGAGAGAGAGAGAGAGAGAGAGAGAGAGAGAGACGTGGGAGAGAGAGACGTGGGAGAGACACAGAGAGGAATAGAGGGAGATGCTCTCATTGTGTGAAGGCTCAAAAAAAAAAAAGGGACGGAGTCTGGACCCCCGGGGGCTTCTAATTTGACAGGAGAATCGTGAACATGGTGCTTTAGTGTCGTTTGCATAGCAAAGTCCAAATACCACAGCGCCACAGAGCCGTCTGCTGGTTCTAAACCACATCCCTTCTGAGGTAGAACACACACACACACACACACACACACACACACACACACACACACACACACACACACACACACACACACACACACACACACACACACACACACACACAAACTGTCCTCTGTCCATGTAAGAGGAGATGATTTGCTGTGCAATGTCCAATTGTGTGTGTGTGTGTGTGTGTGTGTGTGTGTGTGTGTGTGTGTGTGTGTGTGTGTGTGTGTGTGTGTGTGTGTGTGTGTGTGTGTGTGTGTGTGTGTGTGTGTGTGTGTGTGTGTGTGTGTGTGTGTGTGTGTGTGTGTGTGTGTCCTATTTCTGGTAAATCATGCATTCTTGATGTGGTCATGTGTGTGCCAGGATTTATTCTCAACAGTTTTGTGATACTTTGTGTCGCATGCGTAACAGTCCCACTTTCAGGGCAACTAATGGAGCCCAGGAAACGTGGGCAGAGAGAGATTGATCGTAAAGTCGCTGCAGTGCATAACTACTACCACCGCTCATACCTTCTCTCTTTTCCCTCGTTTCTCTCCACACCCAAATCCCCCGCGCTCCCCTCATTCTTTCTCTATAAAATACAAATCATAGTGTTTTTAACGCAAAAGATGGGCTTGAGATATTGAATTTAAATTGAGGGCATTTAGCAGACACTTTTATCCAAAGCGACTTACAACAAGTACATCAAAATATCACTGTCGGTACAGTAAGGCTGTTCATAGAACAGGTGCCAAGCACTTACTATCGCTATGTTAACCCATTCCTCGTATTCAACAAAGATAGCTAGGATAAGATGCTATACAATGCTAAGCACTATTTTTAAGTGCCTGGATGTACACGATACAATAAATGCATACACTAAGTTCCAGGATATACAAACATACAATAAGTGTGTAAGAGGGGTGTTTTTAGGAGAGTAAGGGAGTTGACGGGGCAGTGAGAGGATCAGGTGGAAGGCTATACAGAGTCCAGGTGAAGTCTGAACAAGTGAGTCTTGAGTCTCTTGCTTAAAGCGACTCTGAGGTCCTGACAAGGGGCAGGGAGCTCGTTCCACCATTGGGTTGTGACGTTGTTGTTGTTGCGCCCTGTGCTTGCTCCATGCCAGTACCCAGGCGTCCAGCTGAGGCAGTGGAGCGGAGCGCTGGAGCCTGGGTGTGAGGTCTGACTAATGCTTGGAGATCGGCAGGGCTAGTTCATTGACCGCATTGTAGGCCAGTACCATTGTCTTGAGGTTTGTATTAAGATTATACAAATTTTATGAAGAATTATTCTACAATTGATTTGCCCAATATATGAACGACAAAAAGGACACACTTGACACAATTGAGAGATACCACCTGCAATCCTTCAAAGTACACCTAGGGGTACACATACCCCCCATTTCAGAAACAAATGGTGGTATTCAGAAGAGCGGCGGTAATCCTTAATGCTAGTTCCCATGCTGGCACTTTTTCTTTTTCTGGTCTTTGATGCTTCGTCTAAAGGTTTAGGTAAGCAGTTGTTAAAAAGCTTGGGGAAGCTGAGGTTTTCCCTTTTCTAGAGCGACCTGTCCCATCTTATCACATGATAAGCAACATCGTTCATTATGAATGGTTGAGTCAGCATGCGGGAGACGGGCTCAGCGTTTGGGATGAAGGCACCAACCTCACTAAAAACACTCCCTCACTCACATGCTCACTCACTCACTCACTCACTCACTCACATGCTCACTCACTCACTCACATGCTCACTCACTCGCCTGCTCACTCACTCGCATACTCACTCACTCACTCACATGCTCACTTATCCACTAACTCGCACATCACATAGACACACAGACACCCAGACACGTACGCACGTCACCACACACGCAGAAAAACAGTTTAGCACACAGACACTACCAGCATCAGATCTAAGAAAATGTATTTATTGGTATTTAGCCTGTATATAGTCTTCAAAAGCCAAGATGCTTTGCCCTCTCCTCTCAGTCTGTTGGGCACTTCCTCTCATATATAGACTCTCATTTCAAATTCCCCTCTCATAGTCAGGATTCATCCTGCCAGGCTCGTATGAGTCACTCCATCGACAATTTCATTATTTTCCTAGAAATATGGAACACGGGTTGGTAATATCTCCGTCAAACAGATTGTGTGAATATGTGTGAATCCTCCTTAACCACAACCCTTTATTTTGGAAGGCTGTCAGAGGAAGGCTGTGAATCTGTCCTGCTCAAAATAGCCAATGCGCGTACATGTTACGTTCCACACGATCGCGGTTCATTCAATGCCGGTTGGGTTGCCAGGCTAGCAGCTTGTAGGTACGCTGCTTTTCCGTAGCCACGCGCTAATGCTGTTACAGCACGCGGTGGACTATGATAAATAGTAGCGTTGCTAAAAGAATTCAGGAGAGTGGGCGTGTTGGATCTCTCTATGCTCTTTCTTTCCCCAAAGAATAGGTGACACATTGTCAGGTGTGTGTGTGTGTGTGTGTGTGTGTGTGTGTGTGTGTGTGTGTGTGTGTGTGTGTGTGTGTGTGTGTGTGTGTGTGTGTGTGTGTGTGTGTGTGTGTGTGTGTGTGTGTGTGTGTGTGTGTACATGCACATAGGTGTTAATACACTTTGCAGTTTATGCACTTTGAAGCTCACATATGTGAGCATACAAGGGACTACAACCACATGTGTTTTTATGTGTGTGTGTGTGAGTGAGTGCCTGTGTGTGTGCACGTGCGCCTGCCTGTGTTTTTGTGTGTGGGTATGTTGTGCATATGTGCAGGGAATAGTTGGAGAATGAGGGCGACGGTGATTAAGGCCTTTACGTAACTGTTTGAGAGGGTTTCTCCTACAGAAGCGTGTTTCCACCTCTTCCTCCGCTGATAGTCGCCACAGTGCACGGGCCCTAGAGGCACATTGAGGCTATGCTAATCCCATGACTAACTGTTGTTTTATTTCTCTGTAGCACTTTATGTGCCCCAGCTCCAAGCACAAATGTGAATGCACGGACCTGTGTAAATGTGATGGCAACTGACATTCATTCTTTACTGTAAGCGTGCGTACTTGGGACATGCGGCATGATTATACATTATACATTTACATGTAATCTCATGGTAAACGCTTCCAAAGCGTCTTTCAAGTCATCGTAGTGATTACTTTGCTTCTGCTGAACTGCTTGATAGAGTGCAGGGTGGCTATATTACAGGCATTTAAATCTGGTGGGCTAACATAAATAAAAACTATTGTCCTGATGTTATTTGGATTGCCTGAATAGCATTGGGTGTGTATTCGAGAATCTAGTTTGATCAGTTGTGATTGGTTCTTGAGACAAGGTGCCGTATTTTTCTGGCAGCCATTACTTGAACAGAAAGTAGATTGTCGTTGGATGCCGCAAAACCAGTTAGACGGTACAGTATAACATTAAAATCCAGTACAGTCTTCATTCCCGAGGCGAAATCTGCCAGAGGAGTAATGTGTTCAAGTCTGTCTTCTTTTAAACCCCTTAATCCCTTCACCAGCATTCTCATGCACTAAACAACAAAACAACAGCAAACCCTTGAACCACCAAAAACCTAGATAAATAATTTAAAGTCAGGCGCAATCTAATGTAAAAAATATTCTTAGATCACCATATTCTTTATATCCGTACACACACACACACTCACACACCCCCCCAGCTGTTTTCCTGTACACCTAAGATGGAAGCCGCTGTCCCGTCTAATGAGACTCAATACGTCAGCAGGGCGGTGTTCTCCACAGCATCGCCGCATTATAACCACCGCAGCCGACCTTTATCTTCCTCACGGCCCCCCCAGACAAAGAGACGGAAGCGCAGCCTCGGTGGCGGGGACGGGGGGGGGCTAGTTAAAGAGGGTCCTGCAGGGGCCTCCTGCACCCGGCCCGAGGTGACGCTGCTGGCAGCTGCCTCTTCCTGTGTGTGTATAAATCAGAGAGCGTCCTCTCCACGTCCGTCTGCACTCGACGCTACGCGGGGCCGTGTCGGAAGAGAGCCCCTTCGTCATGCGTTACATAAACCACCTCCCCCCCCCACCTCCTCACCTCTCTCCCCACCCCCCCCCCCCCCCCACCACCAACCACCACCACCACCGCGTTCCCTCTTCCTGTACCCTCGGCGCATGTCATCCCTTCCCTCCTTCACTGTCTTCTCCTCCTTTCTTCGTTCTCTCGCTCTCCTCTTCTTCCTGCGTTCCTCTTTCCCCTCCCTGACCTTGGCTTCACCCTCTCATCCCTCTGTGCTGTTTGTACCTCCTCTCAGGTACCAGCTGTGGGAAAACACCTGCATCCTGGGGCGTCGTGTGTGTGTGTGTGTGTGTGTGTGTGTGTGTGTGTGTGTGTGTGTGTGTGTGTGTGTGTGTGTGTGTGTTGTGTGTGTGTGTGTGTGTGTGTGTGTGTGTGTGTGTGTGTGTGTGTGTGTGTGTGTGTGTGTGTGTGTGCATAAAGACGGCTGTTTCACATGGTTATACGGCAAGGTGTCAGCCGTTGATGGACATCTCTTTTGATAAGAGATTCACTCGTCTACCAAAGGAAAAACACCAATGGGAACACTGCACTCCGACACTGTCTCTCTGTAGAGTTTTAGCATTTCAATGCAGTGATTTCCTTTTGAATGCGGCATGTGAGAGCAGTTGTGTGGGAATTTTTTATCTTCAAACAAGAAGAAGGGATTTCTTCTCCTGGATCCTTACTTTGATGGACAGCTTTTGTAGCCAATTAGAATAGATGTGTTATTCCAAGAGGGTGATCTCTGTCCCGCTATAGCTAACTGTCTACTGAGTATCGATAGAAGTTTGGATTATTCTGCCTTGATAGCCACAATAATTAAATAATAATTGGAATACCATCAGTCCCACTAACATTGTTTTGGTGTTTGGTGTTTTTTTGTGTGTGTGTGGGCATGTGTGGGTGTGTGGGTGTGTGGGTGTGTGGGTGGGCGTGCGTGCGTGCGTGCGTGCGTGCGTGCGTGCGTGCGTGCGTGCGTGCGTGCGTGCGTGCGTGCGTGCGTGCGTGCGTGCGTGCGTGCGTGCGTGCGTGCGTGCGTGCGTGCGTGTGTGCCCCAGGTGGTCAATGGTATTTTGACAAATTGTCATGCCAGTGAGCATGCTCAGTACAGCCCAGTGAGAACACAGAGTGTAACCATCCCATCCACCGACTAGCCTCCTGTGCGCCGCCTCGTCCTTGTCTCTAAGTAATTGCATGTATTTTTTTTCTTTTTCTTTAATGTTTTTAAAACTGCTGACCTATCAGTGCTGCCTTCTGGGAGCTAATTACACTTTGTTAAGCCACAGCCGGTGCAACGTGCCGCAGTAGAAAATCCAAGCAGGATTTGTGCATCTTTACCACAGAGGTCAGAGTTCAACAAATTAGGGTTCACCCGGGATCTCCTTTCAGAGTGATGCGATAGTCTCAGAGGAGCGGGGGAGCTTACTTGACAGGTCGCACCAGAGCTGTTCTTATTTAAAGTGATTTAATTACATGATGGTGTTTTAAGCTGTGTGCTGGAGTGGCATCTTCAAGGGGATGGATATTGTTAATAGTCTCTTTGGGCCACGACTAGCAAAGAGTAGAACCAATCCTTTAGGAACATATTATTATCTGCTCTATAATATTACAAGCCAAGATCAGTGCCACAGGGCAAGCTAGTCATTATCAATCTGCATCTAGCCATAACAGGTAGGGTTTCAATGAGTTTTATCATCTTTTTTTTTCACTTTTGGCATTTCAACTTGGCATTTAGTATTGTATAGCCAAGACGAGGTCAAATTGTGCAAAGAATCCCTGGAAAAAAGCAGCTGTTAGCCACAAGGTTATTTACATTCTTGGTTCTTTCTGTTTACTCAGTGGTGTCTCTGCCTAGTTTCGTATCTAATGTTTGGTCGGGAGGGTGTGGGGGGAGGGGGGGATAGATACAACCTCTTTCTATGTTGTGACCTGCGGACATTTTCAGTTAATTGAATCAACAGCTGCTGTCTGAACAATGGCAGAAGAAGCTGACTTCAGGGAGGGGGGGGTGAAAACTTTAAAAGTTGGATCGTTTATTTTTAGGCGCTTGCTTGAACACTGAGAGCGGCCGGGGAGGAAGCAGGAAACCGAGAAGCGTGGTTGTCATGGAGACGGCATGGAGAACGAAGAGAGTTTTGGCTAACTAGAGGGGAAATGGGTGCGGTGGGCTCGCTCCCATTAGCAAGCCATTGGCCTCAAATGTGCTAATTTACCCAGAATCCAATACGTGGACTATTCCGGGTGGCGAACAGGCCGACTGTAGGGGGGGGGGGGGGGGCTTAACCTATCATGGTGGCTGTTCTTCAACTCAAAGTATGCCCACAGTTTGTAACTGCAGTACATAGACCATTTGACCACCATAGAGAATTTGTACTTGCTCGACCCAGTTCAGATGAGGTGTGTTTTTTTTTGTTCTATAATGTAGGCCCTTATTCCTTTTAGGATAACTTATGTATAGTTTCCTTTTTTCTTTTTCTTTTTACTAAACTATAAGCAAAGAAAATCTAGTTATAAACCAATGAGGGAATCATATAACCTTAACTAAATATTCCCATGTCTCTGAATTTTTAAGTTGAATTTAGTTTTTCAATTAATAGGATAGTGTAGTAGTAGCAAAGGTGTTTTACTCCGTAAAAATTTCCACAGTCTACATCAAGTCATGAACAAGATGCATAACCGGCTCAAAACTGAAGCTGAAATGGTTAAGTGCCTTTGGATCAAAGTGTCTGCGAAGAAGTATAAGAATTGATTGGAGAAATTAAAAGTTTAGCGTTAAATATCCAGTGTTGTATGGTTTGAGAATGCAAGCACCCGGGGGTGTCCAAACAGAGTTTAGAAAGTGTTCTCACACACCAGTGCTGCTAGCCGCCGCTAACCGCTGTGCCGCAAGTGAGCGCCAGACTTCAGAAGGCGTGATATCCATCGGCTGAGCGTGACGGAGCTCTCTGGCAAGGGCTCACCGTCACGCTAGACCGTCCCTGCTCACCGCCAGACCATGACCAATGCGGTGGGGGGGGGTTTGGGGTCTGCTTGCTGGAATCTTCACGGTGACACAGCCTGAGCTAATGGATAGCATAGCACAGCACGTGTTCTATTTTATTTTTTATTAAACGTTACACAGGTCATATGATTTGTTATTGAACTCGTATCTTTTATCAGTCGCCCCCAATGTCCCGTTTGAAGTGTAATAGTGGTTGTAGTATTGGTCACTGTAGAAGCAGGAACTCGGTATTAATAGCGAAAAGATATGTTATGACCTCGAATTGTGTTTTTGCATTTCTTGGTGTCCATGAACATTTTTCGCCCTCTCTTTTACCGGTAAGATTAGTATCAAGATGACCACCGCAAGCTGGATGTGTTGGGTCAGCCTGCTCTCCCACCTAATCGACAGAATAGGTTTGTTCTCTCGTCCTCGGACCGACGACGTGTCCTCCAGCAGTGTTTCCAATCTTCTCAGTCCTCCATGCAGCTAGCTAGTTCGCCAGTGTTTTCGGCTCCTCCGTCTTTCCGCAGTATACATCCACGTATGGTGGTGTGGGACGCCCTAGTGATCAACGCCTGTGTGTGGGTTCCCAACGCACAAGCTTACTGGCTGGGAGCGCCCGGTGTCTCTGCCAATGACAGGCCAGCCTCCTTCTTCTGGGTGCTACCTTCTCACTCAGCCCGGTAGCCCCCCTCTTACAGATGCATGTTGGTAAACAAGCATGCGAGTTCTGGTGTAGCACCCGTCCAGAGACTTCTGTAGGGTGGGCTTCAGGGTCCAGCTTTAAAAGCCTTTCCTTCAAAGCAATGAAGCAAAGTAAGACCCACTGGTTGACGAAACAGCGAAACAGATTGCGTTTTTGAGAACATTTCTAGCAATTAATGTGCGTTTTATTTTCTAATTTTGAGTCGGTGAATGTATGTGATGTTTAGTTTGTTCATTAATGCAACGTTTTCTATCGTTGCAATGGTGTTTCATTCATATGGGCGTTACCTTCCCTGAAACGACTTAGCTTGCTTGTTGTTGAATTGATGTCTTTGCGTTGATTAGTCATCTGAGCTGTTGTGATACGTGTTCTTTTATGTAACTGATGATGTTCTTTCCAAAAAAGAAATTGGAGTGATCCAGGGATGCCATTCACTCGTCTTTGGGAGGGACTGGCCGACATGTTTTTATGGGGCAGTTAAAAATGTTATGTTGCTTTGCCTCCGCCCAAAAAAAATCCATTTCAACTGTCTAATTCCATTCATACATTTTGTTCATCAACTTAATCGTGAAATTTCACTTTAAAGGTTTTTGAAGCGTGAAAGCAATCAGTAAAATGTATAATGCAGACGAGAAACATGGTAAAAGGCTACTAAAATGATTCTCCCCCCCCTGCTCCCCTGTCTCTGAGTAGTGTATGTATATGTATGAGCGTATTAGCATTGGTGTCCGCGTATATTTAGACTTTCAGATGTGACCTTTGTTGTCTAAATGTCAGGGAGAGCGGAGTGAAAGCCCACAGAGACATAGCGGGCTTATGTAACACAACCCCACATGCACATCTGCACACACGCACACGTATGCACGCACACACACACACAAACACACACACGTGGCAAACACAGACCCACCCACCCACGTGGTACATACACACACAGGGCACACGTTTCGATACACACTCTCATGCTAACACACACACGCGCGCGCACACACACACACACACACACACACACACACACACACACACACACACACACACACACACACACACACACACACACACACACACACACACACACACACACACACACACACACACACACACACTCTCTCTCTCTTTCTCTCAAGCACATACACCCACAGACACCCACACACACACAAAGGGGGAAGAAAAGTGTATTTGAGGGAGGTTGTCATATGGAGCTGTGAAGCATCTTCTTGCTCACTGTTCTAGAGACTGATGGTCCGGTGTTCAGGAGGGAGAGCTTTTATCAGCGTGTTGTTCAGGCCCAGAGTGCCCCTGACAATAATTTATGGCCTTAAAAATAGCGATGAAGAAAGCTTTCTTTTTTCTGCCGTATTTACTCCCAACGCATCCTGGGGGTGATCCCAATCCGTCCTGTAGCTCTGCCTTTTATATCTCTGTGAACACAACCTGAGCTTGCAAGGTCGAGGGTGTGGCGTGGCGGCTGAGGTTTCTAAAGGCATGAATCCATTTATGACCATCTTCCATGTGCTTCACCCATGATCCGCCAACAAAGAGATTTGGGCAGGCCACTCTTGTGTAATACAGTAATTATGACGTGCTTGCCATGACTAACTTACAGATGGAAGCCTGCGTCACTGTATAGGCTTCTATAACAAAAAAAACATAGATAAATATTTGAATATATAGTTAATTATTTTTGTTAAATTACCACAAGATCCCATAACTTGTCCATGCAGCTCAATGGCTAATCATATATGTGGACTGTTATGGTTTGGCAGCGTGTCTGCTCGATAGGGTGAAGATGCTTTGCAGGTGAAATAAGACCGCGATAGCTGGCCTCGGCTCGGTATGGAAAGAGCGCGTTCCATTATTCTGACACGTAGCCTATTCACCTTCATCACGTGACCCCTGCTAATGATAAACGATAAATCACTGAGACCGCGATATTTTTAGCTGGGGTGTAGGGCGGGGTGATGGAGAGGTTGTAGGGGGGGGGGGGGTTGGGGGGAGGCGACGGCTCTGCCTCTCTGTGATCAATACAGTCTGCGAGGGGGCGGGGCGTGGGGGGGGGGGGGTCAGGCTGTGCCCCTCCCTATCCCCCCTACCCGACTTTCTTAATGGCTGGTGCCGGTAGTTTAGCCGACTGAGGGGAGCGCTGATCAGTATTCATGCGGGCCCGCCTCTCAGCAGCCTCCCAGCCGCTCTGGCCCTGGTCCCCTACTCACCGGTAGGCAGGCTGAGCAGCAGAGAGCAGCTTGCGCACAGACTCCCTCTCTCCCTCTCCCTCTCTCTCTCTCTCTTTCTCTCTGTGCCTTCACAATCTATTGGCCGGTGATAGTCGGTGTAGGGGAAGAGGCAAACACCGGCGGGGTGTTGACTAGCGGGGAGAAATCGCGGTGCAGACTGATGATGATGATGATGGTGAGGATGATGATGATGCTGTTCTGTTCCCGTGCCTTTATCATAAAAAGCGCGTAGTGTGTGAAGAGGCGTACAGGCGCGTTTTTTTTTTTCTTCCTCGATTTTTTTTTGTATGTATTTCTTGCCTTTTACTGTAATGTTGGATATCTGGGCCGGTGTTGTTACGTATCGAGGCGGAGAGGCGAATCCCGCCCGCCAGCAGTAAAGAGCATCTCTTTCTGTACCGCATCTCAACGCACAACGACTGCCGCTGCCGCCGCTGCTACTACCGCTGCTACCGCATCACCACCATGGCCCTGGACGTCCAGACGTTTGTGGTTTTTATGGTGATCGCGGTTCTGGTGCTCGTGAACGTGCTGTTAATGTTCATCCTCGGTACTCGTTAATGGATCCGCGCGCGGGGCCCGGTGCGCCGTGCGCCGCGGGTTCACGGAGGAAAGGCAAGCAGGCGAGCTGCTGCTCTGCGCGTTCGTTGCGAGCAGGGACGCCCGGCGCGCCATCATGCAGGCTACACGTTGAAATGAATGACGTTGGTACAACATATTGTCTTTCTATTCCCCCCCCTCCCCACCCACCTTCCCCCCCAAAAAATCTCCTCCGTACTTTCTTGTCTTGTCCCTCTAATCGTTTGTGACAGCTGGTGGTGGTGGTGTCTGGTGGTCGTATAGTTGTGGCGGATCATTTATAGATGTGGAGTTCTTATTTTGGTGGCCGGGGAATTCATTTATTCCCTGTCATATAAATATGCCCCCCTCCCCTCCCCCTCCCCTCCCGCTCACGTCCATCGCCTGCTATCCTCTATGTTGCATTATGTCATTTTTGTGCGTAGGCTAGCTGTAATATGGGCTGTCTTTGACTGAAAAATGTGCGTTATCGCCAAATTATTTCATCGTTGCTGTTTTTGAAACCCGACATTCCTGCTGCGTCAGGAGTTACTTCTGAGGCACCAATGAAAGCTAGGGATCCTCGGATATTACAGCCTAGGCCTGTATATCGACACTACCATTCGTGTAGAGGATGCTAAGCTAGGTTTTCTTGGAAGGTAAATAGTGGTGCTGTCGCTACTGGCATCTGCTCGTGTTTATTTTGCATCTATAAACTCCATAATCTGCGAGGGGACAGTAGCCAATAGCAGGCCAAGCTAGGCCTCATAGAGGACGGCAGTCATCATTTCAGGTTTCCCCCATTTTAGATACAGCTCCACTCTGCTCTCATTTCATAGTCCACAAAATAACCCCCTCCCTCCTTGCCCATTGGACATATTGAAGTGGTCCCCCGTTAGAGATGGCCACAAATGATCACACCAAACACCACTTGTACATGATATATATTCCGTTAGAGAGATAGAGAAATCCTCCAAGTGAAAAAACATGCCACACAGAAGAAAGAGAGTACAGGTTTCCCTTTCCCCCAAAGTGTATTATCTAATAATGTTAATAATAAAAAACTGGTGTTTTGAATTGTGCATGAATATCATAAAATAGACATGCTAAAAGCCTTGGCTATCTATACACACAGTAGAGTGGTGGTGTCTTGACTGGGGGTGAAGAGTTACCTGTCCCCTAACACTCTAAGTGCATTTTGTGTGTGAGCGTGTGCTTGTGTGTGAGTGTGCGTGTGTGTGTGTTTTTGTTCATGCCTTTGTGTGCGTTTCTGTGTTTATGGGCTTGTGTGTGTGTGTGTGTGTGTGTGTGTGTGTGTGTGTGTGTGTGTGTGTGTGTGTGGTGTGTTGTGTGTGTGTGTGTGTGTGTGTGTGTGGTGTGTTGTGTGTGTGTGTGGTGTGTTGTGCGCGCGCACATTTCTGTGTACATTCATCACTGGGGTCTGGCAGTGTGTATCACGAGCAGTGGTACCTCATTCACATGCGCTGGCATGTGGTACTAGCCAGCGCGGTTTCCCATCGCTGTGATGCAGCAGATAACCCCCTCTCCTCCTCCCCTCCCCTCCCCTCAGCAGAGATCCCCCCCAGGGGTCGGTGAACATCATAATGATGCATGTTGCAGCCAGCAACCTGCACAACAGCTAGCATGCTGTACAGCAGCACAGATAGGGACGCAGTGTCGATGCACATCCACATGTCTCTACTGTGTTTGTGTGTTTGGGGAGGCGGGGGGCCGGGGCCGGGGGGGGGGGGGCGGTTGTGAACTTGTGTGTGTGTGTGTGTGTGTGTGTGAGTGAATGTGTTAAAGCGCTACACACGTGAAGTTTCTCTTTGAAGCTGAATCTCTGGTGTTCACACATTTGGAATAATCTTCAATGGCAGGTGGTTGCTAATAGAGTTATGTTAAATTCTGTGCAGTCAGAAGTGTCAATTTGTTTACAGTATGAGTGTGTGTGTGTGTGTGTGTGTGTGTGTGTGTGTGTGTGTGTGTGTGGTGTGTGCGTGTACACGTGTGTATGTGCGTGGCGATGTGATGGCCCGGGCACGATGTATGTGCACGTTACCTCTCGCTGTGTTTTTTTTTCTCTTCTTTTTTTTTTTTTTTTGCCAGCCAGAGCATCTTTGATTGGCTCTCAGGCTCTGGACATAAGTGTATTACATAACGGGGTTGGCAGACACCGAGAGAGGATGGTCCGCGAGACTCTCGCTGTGTGCGTCGCTGAGCGAGAAGCGAAAAAAAGCAAGAGCAGCAGCGAAGCCTCAGTCTGGAATACAGCGCCTCGCGAGGACTGCCCTCCCTCGTTTCCGCGTTCCTTTAAAAACCGAAAAGGGGGATTTATATTTGTCATGATTTGATGAGCCGGGCTTCTCCATGCATACTCTTTGTGAGCAGTTACATGCCACAAACATGGTAAGGCTGCTGTGTGTGTGTGTGTGTGTGTGTGTGTGTGTGTGTGTGTGTGTGTGTGTGTGTGTGTGTGTGTGTGTGTGTGTGTGTGTGTGTGTGTGTGTGTGTGTGTGTGTGTGTGTGTGTGTGTGTGTGTGTGTGTGTGTGTGTGTGTGTGTGTCGTTGTGTGTGTTTGAGAGCAGGGGGTTGTTGGAATGCAGGGGAGATGCCAGTGCAGTGAATGCTGATGTGTTATGGTGCAAAGAAGATTTTAAGCTCGAAAGAAATATTGCTTTTTTTCTGTTCTTTTCTGGTCACCGTTAACCTATTCCCCTGATCGCTTGTCTTTCTGGCGGAGTGAACACGTTTTGGACAGCATTGCTCTCTATATATACAGGGAGAGATGTATAAATATGTGGTCCATGTGATGGGGGAGTTATCTGCATTCATTTGCATTGACCCAAATAGAGGCTGTGCGGCTCAGAGACAGCTGTTTCACCCGGAGATATTTGATTTTGCGACTGCAGTATAACCATGGCGATGACTTGGGTAGTTCCAGCCGGTAGATGTCGTGGCATTGGACAAGGTGTCTTGTGGCAGAAACCCCTGCATGGTTGAATGTTAGTCAGGGTCTCTGTTAAGGTGGTGTGTGTGTGCGGTGCGTGTGTGTGTGTGTGTGTGTGTGTGTGTGTGTGTGTGTGTGTGTGTGTGTGTGTGTGTGTGTGTGTGTGTGTGTGTGTGTGTGTGTGTGTGTGTGTGTGTGTGTGTGTGTGTGTGTGTGTGTGTGTGTGTGTGTGTGTGTGTGTGTGTGTGTGTGTGTGTGTCGTGTGTGTGTGTGGTGTGTGTGTGTGTGTGGATTGCGATTATTTTCAACTAGGGTATGAATCAGGCAATGGAACAGATTATGTTATATAATCCGGGTTCACTCCACAGTGGAAGGAGGGAGAGAGATGGGGTTTATAAAGGAGATGGTAGCATTGATCTCATTAGATTGATGGGTGGGATGAGTTGAACACAGGAAGAAACACGGGGGTCTCTCTCTGGTTCTCTCTCTCTTTCGTTCTCTCCCTCGTTCTCTCCCTCGTTCTTCCTTTCTCGGGGGGCTGTATTAAGGAAGATTGATGGGGCCTAGAGACAATGGGCTTGGAGGGAAATGAGAGTGGTGGTTTGTTAAGCCGTGTGGGGGGGGGGGGGGGGGTATATGAGAGATAGCCGAGGGAATAGGGGAATATGTGAGGTAGTGAGGAAGACAGGTGGACAGCCTAGGGAGATGGGGGGCCGGGGGGGGGGGGGGGGGGGGGTATTTGTGTAGTGAGTTGTCGTTCAGAACCATCCATGTGAATCAAAACAATGATGTCACTCTACTCCAGGTCCCCGTTCTTAAGTCAGGGATGAGTTGACCCCAGAGCTTTTTGAGCGAGGCCCCGTATCGGGGGTGTTGCCATGGCAGCACGACACATGTTCCTGCAGTAATCCTCCTACTTCCCCAATGTTCGGATCAGCAGTCCCAGAGGTAGAGATAGCGTTACCCCCCCCCCCCCCCTCCCCCGCTTCACTTGGACCTAATCTAGTCCATCTATTTCTTCCTTTACGGACAGAAACCCGCGCGTGTGCCTGACGCTCCTGTGTTCAAGCCTTCCCTTGACGTAGAACTCTGCCACTTACATCACGTCTGATGTTTTCCGTTGGTTATTTTAGGTCTGCCCACAGAGGTCACATGGCACTTTAAGACACACACACACATTTACACACGCAACCATGCACACCGACCATCTCTTCTTCTCTTGGTGTTTGTTGGTGCACCCCAAGATGTCCTTGCCTCCTCTTCCGTCAACGCCGGCATAACGTCTCCATCTGTCACCATGACGATGGCCGCCTCGTTTCCCCCTTCTTTCAGACGTGGACATCCCTCCCGAGGTTCACTCCGCCGGTGTGATTGGGGTGGGGGATGTAGCTGGGATCCTGATAGGGAAAGGATTAGCAAGAGACACACACTCCGAAAAACACAAACACACACGAACATGCGCGCGCGCGCACACTCGGAAACGCAAAACACACGTGAACACACACACACGCGCGCACACACACACACACAAAAACGCATGCACACTCGGATATGCGAACATGCATCGGAAAACAAACACACGTGAACACACGCGCGTGCACACACTTGGATACGCAAACACGCATCGGAAAACAAACACACGCATGCATGGGCACGTACAAACAGCAAGCTGCAGGGAGCCCGCTCATGCTGGGTCGGTGACGCACCATGACAGCATCGCAGATATAGGGCTGCTTTCACACGGTAACACAACCACAACACAACAACACAATGCCAATGGTTTTGGGAGGATTTACCCTTCAAAGGGTTTACATTGCACAAAGGGAAGGTTTTAATGAGAGCCTAACCTTGATTTTAAATCAACGAGTAACATCATAGCATCTTTGGTGGCCGAAAGAGGGAAAAAGTCAATGCATAAGCCTGGTGTCCTCAGGGGAAGACACACACTCACACAACAGACAAAACACACAACACACATTAATACACATAATATCATAGTGTCACCCACATTGCACGTGCTGGTGAGTTTGCAGCGGAAAACGCCTCATCCAGAATGGATGTGCTGGTGAGTTTGCAGCGGAAAACGCCTCATCCAGAATGGATGTGTGTTGATGGGTGAGGCGGAGTGTTTACTGGGGGGACGGAGCAGTGGCTGTCAGGCTTGGTTAGGACTGGATGCTGGCTACTCAGCCCGCAGCCCCGGAGGACCGGATGCGTGGTTAACTCTGGACTGAGGAGGGAGGCAACCAAGCTAACTGTTTGCCCACAGATATAGCCTGGTTCCAAAGTCCAAAAGGGGGGGTGTGTGTGTGTGTGTGTGTGTGTGTGTGTGTGTGTGTTGTGTGTGGTGTGTGTGTGTGTGTGTGTGTGTGTGGTGTGTGTGTGTGTGTGTGTGTGTGTGTGTGTGTGTGTGTGTGTGCGTGTCTGTTCGTTTACTATTTCATGCACTATTCATACTCTTATATACTTCTCTATGTGCATATGCACCCATGTGTGGTGGCCTTTGTTTGTGTCTATGCAGGTTTATCTACCGCACCTGTGTGTCTCTGAGAATGAGCTTTGTGTGTGTGTGCGTCATTGAGTATGAGCTTTGTGTGTGTGTGTGTGTGTGTGTGTGTGTGTGTGTGTGTGTGTGTGTGTGTGTGTGTGTGTGTGTGTGTGTGTGTGTGTGTGTACACACGGCTGTGAGCCAGTCTCAGGGTGGCAGAGCTATCCCTCAGCATGGCTTAGCTGCTAGATGGACCATCTAGCCACGGGCCCGGGGTCCTCCTCTGAAACGATCCACACCTCCTCTCCCATCCTTCAACAGGAGTCCCCGTCCCCCCGTCCCCCCGTGTCCCCGTCCCCCCCCCCTCATCCTCCATTCACACCCACACTCAACTGGCCTCTTTTTTATCACACACACACACACACACACACACACATACACCCACACACATACACACACACACACACACACACATACACACACACACACACACACACACACACACACACACACACACACACACACACACACACACACACACACACACACACACACACACACACAGAGAGAGATGATGATGCGATAGGTAGATAACAGTCTCATGCGACTAACCAATTACCAATGTATATTTATAAATGTTTCCCTGTGTATTGTGTACCTTGTCCACAAACGTTGAACATCATTTATTCACGACCCGGAGAGTCAATACTGACTCGGGATGATGAGTCACGGGTGTTTTCCGTGCGGTGGAATAAATAAACTCTGGTGACGGCACGGGCCCAGGGAGTTTATATTATCCCCTCAACATTTATATTACATTAACACATATAATTATTCTAATGTCATAATCGGCCAATTACCATCCCTGTGCAGAGCGACTGGTGCTGTGTTTCTGAACGCTGTGTTGTTTCCTTCCTTCCTGCTAATGATTTTGCCTTTTTTGTGTTGTGTTGTCGACTAATGTGTTAGATATTATTGTGTTGTGTTGTTCTATTATCCTGAACTGCTAATGGGGGGGGGGGGGGCCCGGAGCTCTGAGGGCGTGCATTTACATTTCATTATTAGTCTGCACGGTTTTTAAGAGCATGGATTCACGTAATAATAAGGCCAAGAGGGTGGGCAATGTATAACTAATAACTGTTATCCCCCCCCCCAACCCCGATCAGAAATGGGGTTCATACAGGCCTTTTTACAGGCATTTGGATCCATATTAATGTCGCTGGTCAATTATACATGAAATCGTTTTCCTTAGCTTTCCCCCAAAAAGGCTATATATGAATGTGAGTATATATTGTTAAGCGGTTGTATCACTGTCTCGCTCTCTCTTGTCTCCCTCTCTGTCTCTCTGTCAGTTGATAAGCGGAGGGTCAATCGTCAGTGCTGAGGCGGTATGGGACCATGTGACCATGGCGGACCGGGAGTTGGCGTTTAAGGCGGGCGATGTCATCAAGGTGCTGGACGCCTCCAACAAGGACTGGTGGTGGGGCCAGATCGACGAGGAGGAGGGCTGGTTCCCCGCCAGCTTCGTACGGGTGAGTTAGCCACCGCTAACCGCTAACCTAACGGCTAACGGCTAACGGCTACTCCGAACCTGAAGTCTCGCCATTACCTCTACAACTATAATACGGCAATGACGGAGAAAGAATAAAAGGGTTAGCCACCCAAGCACATATGTATAAATAAACTCACTAACAACAACAGACAACAAATGGCAGAGATTTTTTTACATTTCCAACTGTCAATGAAACAGCTGGCGTTCACACGCGGACCAACATGGAAGCGATCCCATAATACACACCTTTTCTGGGGATGCAGGCACACATATATATGCAGGCACGCATATGCACAGTGACACACAAACACAAATAGAGGATTCAGCAACGCCTTTGCTAGTATAGTACATCTCAGTAAATGTGTCTACCTGGAGATCTGAGAGGTCAAAACGAAGAGGATGATGAGTAATCCTCACACAGCTCTATCCCACTGCTGAAAGCCAGTTACGCACACACACACACACACACACACACACACACACACAACACGCACACACACACACACACACACACACACACACACACACACACACACACACACACACACCTACACACACACCTACACACACACCTACACACACACACACACACACACACAGGGCCACTTCTTCCTGGATACCTCGTCATGTGCTCTTAGTCATATTTTAGTGCTAACATGTCGTTAATCCAAGGAGGTGATTCAGGAACACTCACGTTGACATGCTGCAGCAAAGTTTTGCTTCAAAGGTCTTTTTCAAACACTAGCCAAACATGGCCCACAACCACTTCTCCCCCCCCTCTCCCCACTTTTTCCTCGTAACACCTGGCCACCCTTTCACCCACCGACCCAAAACCTCCTCCCTCCTCCCCCCCCCCCCCCACCCAAAACGATGGCCGCTCCTGAGAAGAGAGGATGCTCCCACCGAACCATCCCAACCACCCAACCGCCGACCCAGAGAAAAACAAGAAAAAACAAAACGTCTGTTTCTTTCTGCTCTGTCATTCTCTCTCCCCAAGGTGGAACCCCACCCTCCTCCACCCCAAACAAAACAGGTTTTCTATATCAACCCCATAGCAACTCCACGGTTCCAAAACACCACGTCAAAGGTGCGTTCTCCCAGCCTCATCCGAAACCCAAAACCCACCCGCCCCCACCACCCCCACAACCCCACCCCACCCCACCCAAACCATCCAGTCCCCCCTCCAACCCCTCCCTCACTAGTGTGTCCATGCAGCGTCCTCCACCCCTCCTCTCCTCACCTCCCCTGACATTACCAATACATCCACTGATCAATGCTCCCATCAATCACCACAGCTCTTCATCCTCTAACCAACGGGGGGGGGGGATGGGGAATCG
Source organism: Melanogrammus aeglefinus (assembly GCA_900291075.1). Classification (NCBI taxonomy): domain Eukaryota; kingdom Metazoa; phylum Chordata; class Actinopteri; order Gadiformes; family Gadidae; genus Melanogrammus; species Melanogrammus aeglefinus. The sequence continues at coordinate 57,191 of OLKM01001167.1, read as the reverse complement.
AAATGCAGGAAGGGCCATTCCCAAGTAATGATTTTTTTCACTTCTTGACACTCAAGGGACATTTCATATTTGTGAGTGTGTGTGCCTTTTATTTATGTACACATATTTATGTATAAGTACGTTTAGCGGTATGTTTATATGAATTACTGTATTTACAGCTATAAACCTATGGGATGGGTAATAACTTGTCCTATGCTAGCATTTACGATCAGATTATTCTCATTTATTTTATCATTATTATTTCTATTACTATTCTATCCGGCACAATGACTCGAAGCTGGGAGCTGCTCGCAGATCACTGCAGACTCTCTGCCACCAGTCTCTGTGTCTGTGTCTGTGTCTGTGTCTGTGTCTGTGTCTGTGTCTGTGTCTGTGTCTGTGTCTGTCTCTGTCTCTGTCTCTGTCTCTGTCTCTGTCTCTGTCTCTGTCTCTGTCTCTGTGTCTCTGTGTCTGTCTCTGTCTCTGTGTCTGTCTCTGTTTCTGTCTCTGTCTCTGTCTCTGTTACTGTGTCTGTCTCTGTCTCTGTCTCTGTCTCTGTGTCTGTCTCTGTGTCTGTCTCTGTGCTCTGTCTCTGTGTCTGTGTCTGTCTCTGTGTCTGTGTCTGTCTCTGTCTCTGTGTCTGTGTCTGTCTCTGTCTCTGTCTCTGTCTGTCTCTGTCTCTGTCTCTGTCTCTGTCTCTGTGTCTGTCTCTGTCTCTGTCTCTGTCTCTGTCTGTGTCTGTGTCTGTGTCTGTGTCTGTCTCTGTCTCTGTGTCTCTGTCTGTCTCTGTGTCTGTGTCTGTCTCTGTCTCTGTGTCTGTGTCTGTCTCTGTGTCTGTGTCTGTCTCTGTCTGTGTCTGTCTCTGTGTCTGTGTCTCTGTCTGTGTCTGTTCTCTGTCTGTCTCTGTGTCTGTCTCTGTGTCTGTCTCTGTCTCTGTCTGTGTCTGTGCCTGTGTCTGTGCCTGTGTCTCTGTCTCCGCTCGTCTGTGAAGCTGCATCTCTCATACTGTTTTTTGGCATTCAACCCGTCGGTTCTCTGGTGTTGCCTTGGCAAACTTTGTGCCATCAGGTGTGGACGGCTGGACGTCTGAAACCCTCCCTCACTTGGCTCTCTCTGAGTGGGAACCAGAGAGTGTTTGCTTGACCCCACTGTGTGTGTGTGCGTGTGCGTGTGAATGTGCATGTGAATGTGTGATTGTGTGCGCGTGTGTTTATCAGTAATGAAAAACTACTAAAGGGTGTCTAGTCTTTGGGCCCAGATTGGGCTCAAGTTGGATATCTTCCGGGCTTCTATCCCAGATTGGGGCTTCTGAATACACAGAGGGACCTTGGCCATGAGTCACTCCCATCTTGGTTCAAGTGCCTTGTTCAATGCCCAGGCTACCCACGCCATTAACAGAGAGTGTGTGTGTGTGTGTGTGTGTGTGTGTGTGTGTGTGTGTGTGTGTGTGTGTGTGTGTGTGTGTGTGTGTGTGTGTGTGTGTGTGTGTGTGTGTGTGTGTGTGTGTGTGTGTGTGTGTGTGTGTGTGTGTGTGTGTGTGTGTGTGTGTGTGTGTGTTTGTGTAGCTGTGGTTTTGTGTATACATGTGTGCCTCATGCCCTGTTATTTTATGGTACAGTAATTTACCATGGAATTATGATTAAGTATTCGGCTAAAATTAGGCCAATGGTGTTTGTGAAATAATGCAGCATAGACACACACTCTAGGATGAACTCACAATGAACTTGTATGTACCATTACGCTTATGTCTGTTTTGTGTGTGTGTTTGTGTGTGTGTGTGTGTGTGTGTTGTGTGTGGTGATCTCGTATGATGCTTTGTGTGCGTGCATGTGTTGTGTTGTGTGTTGTGTGTTTGTGTGTGTGTGTGTGTGTGTCCTTATTTGTGCTTGATTTCGGTATGAATGCCCCGTGTGGGTGCATGCTCTTGTGTATGTTGTGTATATTCCTCAGCTTTGGGTGAACCAGGAGGATGGTGGGGCGGAGCCAGTCGAGGGGACCAGTGAGGTGCAGAACGGACACCTGGATCCGACCAATGACTGCCTGTGCTTGGGATCACCGCTTCAGAACCGTGACCAGATGAGAGCCAACGTCATTAATGAGATCATGAGCACAGAGAGACACTACATCAAGCACCTCAAGGACATCTGCGAGGTGAGGAGGCGCTAAATAGAGTCAGGGAACAATGACACGCACGCACATTCTTGGTCCTCCATGCGAAGGGGAAACGGGGGGAAAAACTGCAAGGCAGTGTGAAACCGTGGGGCTAATTTCGTCAGGGCTTGGAAGCCAGTTGATGTGAAATGTGTTTTGTGGGTCTGTGTGTGTCTGTGTGTGTCTGTGTCTGTATGTGTGATGTTTGAAAGGAGCAGTTGACCCCTAAAATTAAAAGTCCTGCCATTTTCTCATCAGCTACTCCTAGTTCGTTAAAGCCCCCCTAAGTTTTGGTTCCCAGGTGACTAAGAAGCTGGTGTATAGCTGCTTCTCAAAAAGAGTAGGAAGGGAACACATCTTTAAATCAACCCCTAAAGGGTATTAAAAGGGTAATACAAAATGCATGTACCGTATAAAAGATAACATTAAGCAGCCCGTGGAATACACACAATTCCGGTCCCTACTATGGATTAAAGCCTGGCTTTTGAAGCAAGTCTTTAGAAAGTCACCTAGTCGCAGGCATCACTCATTCTGTTCTGCCTCACACTGTAGTGCTGCACAAGCGATTTAGACACTGCATGTAATGCACATTTGGTACAGGAGGAAAACAATTTTTCTTCCTTCCAGTTGCTTTTGTAAGACACAGCAGCAATATCGATATTAAGTGCATTGCAAAGCCTGTAGATCACTTCATCTAATAAAATAATAATGATGTGGGAGGATGCTTCGTATTAAGTTTATTTTGGGCTGCATAGTCTGGCCAAAGGGGCTACGATTCAGATCTCCAATCTTATAGTTCAAAATACCTCCCTGGTTTTTGGTTCAGACCTGTTTCTGTGTTTTCTTATATCCAAAAGACAGATAGGGTGGGAGACTGATTGCAATCACGCTCCCCTGGATCATGGGACTAGGCCTCTGCAGCTCAACACGCAGATACCTGCGTGCAACACTGCTGCATTGCTACTGCAGCGGGGCAGAGGCGGGTCAAATCTGATCAGCTGCTGTCCACTTCCTCTGTCACTTGGCAAGCAAGCGATAAAAACTATGCGTATCTGTAAACTGAACGACAGAGGTTTGTGAATGGGCAGGACAGGTTCACTTTTGAGTGTTAGGCATAGTTACATATTTTGTTGTTGTTTTTGTGAGGTGGTGGAGGGGTTGGGTTTATCGCTGCATCCAAGCACCACGTAAGGATTACGTGATCCTGACCACCTCAGTGGTTGTTTTCAGATTTGAACAAGTGTTTGATACACACTTCTTCTTCTTCATCATCATCAACATTCTGATCCTTATCTTGTTTCAACACCTGTATGTCCTGGTTGGAATAAGAGCCCTTCCCCAATATGTATTCCAGCTGCAGTCTCAGCTGATTTACAGTTTCCCTTCGTCTAATTAACCACATGTCTCCACCCCGCCGCGGTTTCTAGGGCTACCTGCGGCAGTGCAGGAAGCGTGTGGACATGTTCAACGACGACCAACTAAGGGTGATCTTTGGGAACATTGAAGACATCTACCGCTTCCAGATGGGCTTCGTCAGAGACCTGGAGAAACAGTACAACACAGAGGATCCCCACCTCTCCGAGATAGGGCCCTGCTTTCTGGAACACGTGAGTGTACACACTCACACACACACAGCCTTGCATACGCACGTGCGAGAAGGCATGCATACACACCCACACACACACGCATGCATGCATACACACCCACACACACACACGCATGCATGCATACATGCACATACATACGCACACACACACACACACACACACACACACACACACACACACACACACACACACACACACACACACACACACACACACACACACACACACACACACACACACACACACACACACACACACACACACACACACACACACACACACACACACACACACACACACACACACACACACACACACACACACACACAAAACAGTGGTGCTTAGTCAGGCCTCTTGGGTGGGCACGATATTACAGATAAAATGTTATTGCTTCAGGTGCAGTTATATAACATGATGTAATATGCATAAACAAACATTGGTGAATATATTGGATCAGACTATTTTAATTACTTCAGGTTTATGTAACCCGTGCATCATTTAAAGTCAAATGAGGTGAAATAAAGGCAACCGACCAACTTACACCAACCTAATTAGAAACCGCATAACATATGTTGTTTGCCACTGTGCATGATTTAATTTGTTAATTTGGTCACCTTATACCAGAGAGAGAGAGAGAGAGAGAGAGAGAGAGAGAGAGAGAGAGACGTGTAGATATATATTTTCTTTTCATTGTATACTCTCTCTCTGCTCTGTCCATCCTCCACAGCAAGATGGCTTCTGGATCTACTCTGAGTACTGTAACAACCACCTGGACGCCTGCATGGAGCTCAGCAAGCTGATGCGGGACGGCAGGTACCAGCACTTCTTCGAGGCCTGCCGTCTCCTCCAGCAGATGATTGACATCGCCATCGACGGCTTCCTGCTCACGCCGGTCCAGAAGATCTGCAAATACCCTCTTCAGCTGGCGGAGCTGCTCAAATACACAGCGCAGGAGCACAGGTAACGGTTCAGGGAAGCTACCGCTAACTAGGGCCCTGTAATTGATAGCATTTTGATCGTGTAGTGATTTTTTCGAGTTGAAACTATTTTCTTTCAATTTTATTTATTTATTTATTTTTTTGCTGGATCCAGCTGGATACATTTTTGTATACAGGGGAAATTTCCAAGTTCTCAGTTACAAAATGTGCTTTTTTTTTAGAGAGAAATACTGAACAAATGCAGCATATTGTCATACTCAAAAGATTTAATTTGAATAATCGTGATTTCAATATTGACCAAACTAATCGTGATTAGGATTTTTGTACAAAATCGAGCAGCCCTGACGCTAACTCGGGCAGGCTATCACAGCGCAGGGAATCGTATTGTACACTCACTGTAGCCTGGAGGGAGGCTAACATACGCCCAGCCTGGCTATCATTTTGCAGGAAGCTAACATGTGCCAAGGCAGGAAGTCACAGCCCCAGGCAGGCTACCATAGCACAGGGAGACCAACATATGCCCAGGCAGGCTATCATAGCATAGGGAAGCTATTGTACGCCCTGGCAGGCTATTGTAGTGCAGTAAAGTCTTAGTTTGCCCACATAGGTGCAGGGAAGCTATCATAAGCTAGTGTAGCAAAGTAAAGCCAACATACGCCCAGACTGGCCATTGTAGCGCAATAGCCTGTTATAATATAATAGCCAGGCTATAATAATAGCACAAGGAAGCCATTGTAGAGCAAGGAAGCTAGCGAGCACAGGAATTATTGGATATGAAGAAGCTCTGTTGTAGCACAAAGAGGAGCTATCGAAGACGAAGAAAGCTAGCATTGAACATGGAGGAAAACATAGCACATGGAAGCTATCATAGCGCAAGGCAGCTAGCTTGGCACATAGAAGCTAGGGTAGCATAAGGAAGCTATTGCAGGGCCAGGGAAACTATTGTAGGCACAGTTGAGTTATCGTTGCCAAGGCTGGCAATCTGCACAGGGAAGCTATCATTTGCACAGGGAAGCTAGCGTAGCCACAACAGGCTATGATTAATTTGGGAACCTTGTGTTGTAATTTCACTTTGTAACACCCAAACAGGAAAATAGGTTACTCTGCATGATTCTGCCCAGCTTTATGATACAAAGTAATGAGTCTATTCATGTGTGTGACTCTGCAGCATTGCATCCTTCGAAGTGAACATCTGTCCATAGTTTAGAAGACAATAAAGGGGATTAATTACTGAAACCATGATAACGGAAGGTCATATTTCAATGCTGCATAGCACACACACACACACACACACACACACACACACACACACACACACACACACACACACACACACACACACACACACACACACACACACACACACACACACACACACACACACACACACACACACACACATTTTCATGTGTGTGTGTGTGTGTGTGTGTGTGTGTGTGTGTGTGTGTGTGTGTGTGTGTGTGTGTGTGTGTGTGTGTGTGTGTGTGTGTGAGAGACAAACAAGCATACTCACAGCCCAGCGAACAGTGATGAGAAGCAATCAGTGAGTGTCAGGCAGCACTGGGTCATTCACGAGCCCAGCAGCGGAGCCCGTTCTCAGCCAGGGACGGCACCCGCGTGCCAGCTCAGCCGACTGTTGCTGCCAGGGCCCTGTGTTTAACAGAGCTCTGGAGGATCTGCCAGATACACAGATGCTGGAGCATCCACACACACACAAACACACACGCCCACGCACAAGCATACACACAAACGCACGCACATACACACACACACACGGACACATACACACACACACGGACACGCACCCACACACAACGTCACACACACGCATGCACACAGACTCACGCACACGCACGCGCATGCACACTCATACACACGCACACTCCAACACATGCAACGCCAGTCACGACCACTCCCACAAACACACCATCTCCCCAGCTAGGACTGGATCAGTCTAAACCCTCCCTCGTCTGAACCCTGCTTGGCCCGGTGTAATTCCAGAGCCGGAATTAACTGATAAAAAATAAATAATGGCTGACCAGATCAGACGAGATCTCGGTCAACGGCTGTATTGGATCTGGGTTTTGTGTGTGTGTGTGTGTGTGTGTGTGTGTGTGTGTGTGTGTGTGTGTGTGTGTGTGTGTGTGTGTGTGTGTGTGTGTGTGTGGTGTGTGTGTGTGTGTGTGTGTGTGTGTGTGGTGTGTGTGTGTGTGTGTGTGTGTGTGTGTGTGTGTGGACCCCGTCTTTTATTAGGCTCTGCCCGTTCTTTCACCTCAGATACAATTGTGTCCCTTATTTTAACGAGCGGCCCCAGCCAGGAGAGGCTTTCAGCGGAGCGTGTAACACAGCCTTATGTAGTGTGTGTGTGTGTGTGTGTGTCCCGTCTCCATAGTGACTATCGCTATGTGGCAGCGGCCCTGGCGGTGATGCGGAACGTCACTCAGCAGATCAATGAGAGGAAGAGGAGGCTGGAGAATATCGACAAGATCGCCCAATGGCAGGCCTCGGTTCTGGACTGGGAGGTGAGGCACGAACATGAGGAGAATATGAAAACAGCATTGATATATAGATGAGTCTCAAGATATCATAGCTTGACCGAGAGTCGTGATTTAGTTTTGGAGGTGATGTCGATATCTAAAATGGCCTCTGATAAATATTTTTCTATTTGTGTTTAAACTCTTTTTATAAAGCGTCCTTAGTTTCATAAAAGGTTTTAAACATATTTTAAAAGGGAGACCAGAAGTACAAACGTACACACACTACGAAACCGCACAGCCAAATGACATGCACAATATTAGACGCTAGACTTAGTGTGTGTGTGTGTGTGTGTGTGTGTGTGTGTGTGTGCGTGTGCGTGTGTGTGCGTGTGCGTGTGCGTGTGCGTGTGCGTGCGCGTGCGCGTGTGCGTGTGCGTGCGTGCGCGTTTCTCTAATTTGTGTGCTCTGTGTTTCCATCCAGGGTGATGACATCTTGGACCGGAGCTCTGAGCTGATCTACACAGGGGAGCTGTCGTGGATCTACCAGCCGTACGGGCGGAGTCAGCAACGCGTCTTTTTCCTGTTCGATCACCAGTTAGTCCTCTGTAAGAAGGTAAGTTTCTCGTTCTACACAGGGGAGCTGTCGTGGATCTACCAGCCGTACGGGCGGAGTCAGCAACGCGTCTTTTTCCTGTTCGATCACCAGTTAGTCCTCTGTAAGAAGGTAAGTTTCTCGTTCTCCTCCTCCCTCTCTTTCTCCGTCTTTCTCTCTCTCTCTCTCTCTCTCTCTCTCTCTCTCTCTCTCTCTCTCTCTCTCTCTCTCTCTCTCTCTCTCTCTCTCTCTCTCTCTCTCTCTCTCTCTCTCTCTCTCTCTCTCTCTCTCTCTCTCTCTCTCTCTCTCCTCTCTCTCTCTCTCTCTCTCTCTCTCTCTCTCTCTCTCTCTCTCTGTCTCTCGTTCTCTCTCTCTCTCCTCCTTTCAATTAAATTCAAATTCATAAATATTTATTGGCATGAGAAACAAACGTTTACATTGCAAATGTAGGTGAATAATTAGGTGGTCAATGTATAAAACGTTAAATACAAAATATATATACATATCAAATATAAGAATATTAAATACTCAATATGTAAAAAGTAAAATGTTGACTACTTCAAGTATCTCCCATAAACAGAAAAATGTATGTTACACTGTACATACACGGTAACAACAATGATCTCTCCCTTTCTCCCTCACCCTTGATATATTTCTTGTTTTCTCCATATCTTTTTAGTTTGCTAAGATACTGTCTTCTACTGCTATTTACAGTAGGAGATTGCAGTAGAATAAATAATTTTGCTTTCTCTTAATCTTTTCATCTTTTCCTATCTTCTTGCTCTTTGCTGTTATCTCCCTCTCGCTCTGTCTCTCTCTCTGTCTCCTTTTTCTCTCCATATATTCTCTCCTTTGCTTTATCTTTTCATCGCTCTCACTTTCATTCAAATGCCCTCTTCTCGTATCATGCTTGTCTGTCTCCTTGTCTATCCTCTCTCTGTAGCTCTCTCTCCCTCTCTCTCACCCTCTCCATCACACTCTCTCTCACCCTTCTTTCTGTCCACCCACTGTCTCACCTTTTTTGATTTACTCCTGATTTAATGACCATATCTTCAGCTCAGCCTTTTCAAAGTTTTTGCTTTGTTACGCTATGGGATATTAAAAGACGGTTATATTTAGTCAACTTCAAAAGGAGTCCTTTTGAAGGCTTACAAACACACCGAAAGACTGCAAAGATATGACGTAATGTTATGGCTACAGTCCCCTTGAGTGAAAACCCGTCCAACACGAACTGACCTCCTGTCAAAGAATGAAGATGTGCAGATCCAGGCCCTAATGTACCAGGGCGCTGCACCCCTGTCAGAATGATGTTCACACTTGGCTGAATTTTACCACACACACACAGACACACAGACACACAGACACACAGACACACAGGCACACAGGCACACAGACACACAGACACACAGACACACAGACACACAGACACACAGACACACAGAGACACAGACACACAGAACACAGAGACACAGACACACAGACACACAGAGACACAGACACACAGACACACAGACACACAGACACACAGAGACACAGAGACACACAGACAGCACAGAGACACACAGACACACAGACACACAGAGACACAGACACACAGACACACAGAGACACAGACACACAGACTCACACACACTGACACACAGACAAATATACACACACACACACAAACCAATATACCAACACTCACCAATATACAAACACACACAAACACACGTACGCACAAATGCATACACGCGCACACACAAAAAAAACAAATTGAAATCTAAACCATAAACGCGGGTTGACACACGCATACACAAGCTAGCTTAGAACCGATCACTACTGTGAATCATCACACACAGACACGAAACAAACACATACACACTCACATGCTGTACTCTAGCCACAGTGGAAGGTACAATCACAAAGACGGCATAAAAAGTCAAGCGTACTCTTATCTATGTTGTCTCCTTCCATTTCCTTTTGTCCTGGGCCTCCCCCTGGCTATCTGTCGTATACATCTCCAATGCTGTTGGAATGCGCGCCGGTATGTCTGTGGGTTGCAGTAGGCTGCAGCCTGTGTTATTGTACTGTTAACATAGACCCCCCCGCTAAGCACCCATATACCAATCTCCCCCCCGCTCCTCTATTCTCATGGGTCGAAGGGAGAGAGAGAAGATCCCTCCGCGAGAGAAAGAGAGACCCTTGAATATAAATCCCACGTCTTTTGTTTTAGCGCTTCCTCCGACAGGATTCTCGGAACCGACAACAATTTCAATGGAGTTCGCCTCTGGGCGTGTCGGTTGGCTTCTTGCTTGTTGCTTTTCCTTCCTTCTCTTTCATCTTATCTCCCTAATCAGGGGCCGGAGAGAGCTTTATCTGTGCCCGCTCATTGGCAGGGGTTTTTTTTTGGGCGGTTTTCGGGATTGTTAGGGCTCATAGGGTTTGTGCACGGCCACTGAAAAATTAGCAGTCAGGGATGAGGGCTGGTTTGGGCCTCCCAGCGAGCGTCTCTGTTCTAGAACCAAATTGGACACTGGGGGGAAATAGGCCTCAAGTTCCTGGAAGTATTCCGACTAACGTTTTGCAAAGTTTTACGTTATGTCCTGGTTATTCTTTTAATCATAGTAAAAGTAACACACAATTTATGATTAGTTTATATTTGTAATCCTCCAATCCAATAATGTTACCATATTCCTGCATGCAGCACAACCCCTTACACACACAGAAGCACACGCACACACAGCACCACACACAAATGCACACACGCATGAGCGCACACATTATACTGGAAGTGTTACAAATCACTGCATTAGCGATAGCAGTTGCAGTGGGTGAGGTGTTTAATTTAGCTTGAATAAATCCATTATTCCAGGCTCTGGGCTCCACAACCGGAACATTGAGCTTCCTCTTCCAAAACACACACACAGACACACACACAGACAAACAGACACACACACACACACACACACACACACACACACACACACACACACACACACACACACACACACACACACACACACACACACACACACGCACACGCACACGCACACGCACACACAGACTATGGATTGGCCTTAAGATAAGATACAGTTAAGATGTTCTTTATTAATTCCCAGACAAGAAAATGGGATGTCACAGCAAGTGTCATTACCAGATGCTTTATTTAAAAACATGTTTGCATTCCAGAAACGCATACAATTTTGAGATGACCTTGACTCTTGATCCTTTTTTTATATGGCACTTTTCATACACGAGGCAGACCCAAAGTGCTTTACGTAGAAATATGTTCATAAAATAAATAAAATAATAAGATAAAAAGAAAATAAAGGCAAAGTAAAAAGAAGTGCAAAGAATTTAAGATTTAGCAGAAAGCTAATGCAAACTTAGCTCTCAGCTTGACGGCTTCGTCTAGTATTTCCTGAACCTACAAAACACTCAAAAATGTCTGCTTGTCCCTCCATCTGTTGGCACAGGACCTGATCCGTCGGGACATCCTGTACTACAAGGGGCGCATCGACATGGACCGCTACGAGGTGCGCGACGCCACGGACGGCCGGGACGACGACTTCAACGTCAGCGTGAAGAACGCCTTCAAGCTGTGCAACAAGGACAGCGAGGAGATCCACATCTTCCTGGCCAAGAAGCTGGAGGAGAAGATCCGCTGGCTCAGGGCCTTCCACGAGGAGAGGAAGATGGTGCAGGAGGACGAGAAAATCGGTGAGTCCCACGCCCCCACACGCCGCTTCCTCCTCCGTCACCACCACGCCGTTTTGGAAGGCATTACTCTCATTCACGAGGGGCCTGGTTGATTTATATTCTGGTACTCCAGCCATGCTGCATCACGCTGGGAGAAAGCAAAAAAAAAAAAAAATCGGGCAACCGATTACAGAGCCACTAAATATAGCCTGAAAAGTTGTTTTTTTCTGGAAGACAGAAATGTTGGATGCGTCTCTCTCTGTGTTGGAGTTGTAGCCGTGTGTCTTTGCTTTGTTGGCGCGGGCCACATACAAGCATCAATGGGTTGTTTTTTAAATTGTGCAGAATCGGTACTCTTGACGTGGACGTTTTTTTAAGTCTGTGGAGATGGATCTCAGTCTGCGTTTGAGTCGCACACCTCGCCCATTCTTCCGGCGAATCGAGTTCGCCCTGCACATGGGTCTGTAGAAGAGCCATACATTTCTCTCTTCTTCCGATACGTTTTTGCGGGAGCAGAATCACAAAGCTGGCTTTTCCCGTTGGCTCGCTATTGGCTGGTTTAACACAATGACGACAGGGAAGCGACGGCAAGCAGCCAATCGCGTACAGTGTCAGTTGAACTAGGCCCGTTGATCCCGCCTCTTGTGCTGAAGAAAATGACGGCAGCTTCCCCCAGACCAACGTGCAATCTACGATTGGCTTGGTCTGGTAATAGCCAGGCTACAATATTCCATGATTGAGATCTCAAATTCGGGATATTGTTTTCATCGCAAAATGTATAATGGGGCGCGCAAGTGACTTCTTCTCTTCATGCTAACAAAAGAAAAATAGGATTTTTTTTGTTATACCTTGTGTCAAATTATTGATTCCTTCAGCAAGTAGCTGTGTAATAAGCAGCATGATGTGCAGCAAGTCGTTCAGTACTGTAAAATAACTTTAGGCTCACTGTCCATTATTCCCAACTCGATAAGGTTTCGAGATCTCAGAGTACCAGAAGCGGCAGGCGGCCATGACAGTGAGAAAGGTGACCAAACAGAAAGGTGAGGCAACAAGAAGATACCAGGTGACTTTCCTTTTCTTCTCTTCGCTGATCTGCTCTGTCTTCTCATTGCTGTTTGCTTTTCCCACTTTCCTGCTTACTTCTCTACCTCTTTAAAACCTGAATGTAAATGTGAATTTATAAATGTTAAATGCTGTGTTTATGACTGTACTTCTACAAGCTCTCTACTAAGACTAGTTTTTTTATAAGTTAGGAACATTTCTCTCATTATTATTATTACTATATGTGTTATATATATTCTGTCCGTTGTCTATGAGTTAAATATCTCTCGCATCATGCACTATATGATATGACGGCTTTCCGTCCTATTTTGTGAAGTAAGCACCAATGAAAAGACAGAGGACTTTTGCATGACGTATGAGTTCAGAGAGCAATACCACTGTTTCTGCCATGTGTGGCCCATGACTATCCTGTCCTGATACTATTATAATATACATAAAACAAATCTATTCCTAAACAACCCCTCAACCCAACCCGCTGATACATTATTCACCGTTTTTATCTTTAGTCTTAATTAACCTCTGGTTCTGATACATTTTTACCATGCAACAACTTGCTAATAACAATTATTCCGTTGCCTTTAATTATGAACAAACATGATCAATTAGTATGCATTTTATTTATTTTTTAGAATTCAGCGGGGATAACAAAAGAAACATATTTTCGAAGCGACTCATCAGGGCACGAAAAGACAGAAGACCCACATGTCAAAACTGCTGGTATAATCCTCCTAGGATCTCCTCGTTAAGCTAGTTTAGCGGCAGGCTAGATGTACATATGATGAACATAACGCATTCACCATTTACATTTACCGAGGATAACGCGTTGCTATCTCGAGTTCCACAAAAAGCATGACCATCCTTGGGATCTGAATTAACTAATGACATGCTGGAATGTTCTCTCTAACGTTAGGCTTCCGGCGGTATATATGCTCTGTCAGACATGTTGTTGTGTGTGTGTTTAACTTAGTGTTGTATGTGTACACATGGCTCTGGCACAAGGTGAAGTACTCTCTTGAATTTCAGATTCATTTATAGATTTCATCTTGAGAAAGTGGGCCATGTTATATGGACATGGGTTGAGAATGATAAAGGTATATGCATTAGAGTTACTACCCTAGAGATAGTGCAACAAGATGCCATGGCAACTGCTTATGCAGTATTGGAAGCTGTTGTGATTAGCATCGGCATTAGTGCATGCAGTCCACCGACCAATCTGTTTTCAAGCCTTATCTTGACAACATAGGTCTCACTGACAAAGCTATCAAACTGCTAAACAGTGTTTGGGATGAAAAACAAAATCCTTATCTTTATTTTATCTCCAAGATGCCATGGCAACTTTTTTTTTAAAAAAAATATTATTTCATCTCCAAATATTGATTGTACTTGTAGTTTTTGATACCACTAGCATACAGTAGTTGTGATGCTTGTAGTAGGCAGTAGCCATGTTAGTTTTAGCAGGCCGTAGCCCAGCTTATACCAAACAGCTTTTTGTTCTATCTATTTTTGGCACTTTTGGTGTTTTGAAGTCTTGAGAGTACTATTCAAACAAACAAGCGGTTGGACAAACAAAGACGAACCCCGTCCCTTGTCAAAACGCCCCGTTCTATCAGTGTATCCCGTCACATGATCAACGGGTTCTCTTGTTTGCCACATGCTATCAGGTTGGTTTGAATAGTGTCTTTGGTCTCCCTTGTGTCATAACTTAGGCTGGTGTTCATTTAATTCCATCTCAGCTATCATTCTAGTTATCTTAAGGATACCGCACCATAGATAGATAGATATATATGTGATTAAAAGAAATAGAACATATATTAATAGTACTCATAGTACATACTACTCATAATAGTTGATATTGATATGTGCCCGTTTGTGCTTTTAGTAGTTCAGTCTTGTGCGCGCGTGCGTGTATGTGTGTGTGTATCGTCGGCGGGTTTGTTTCTATGCTTTAGCGGTAGACGCATGAATCGATGTGGTGTCGTTGTGTCGCTCGTTCGGACGCAACGCTGATAACCTTTCTTCTTCTGTTATCTTCCTCCTGCCCTCTTTTTATTTTTTTACGCTTTGTTGCCCCACCCCCCCCCCCCCCCCCCCCACACATCCTCCCGCTCTATTGCCCCTGCCTTTCCCAGGTGTAAACAGGTGCACGCCCCCCTCGTACCCGCCGCCCCAGGACCCCCTCTCGGCGGGGCACTATGAGGTCACGCAGGACATGGCACAAGGGGAGGTTTTTGAATTAAGTCAATCCAAAAGAGGCCAGGCTCCCTTCTGGCAGAATTTTAGTAGATTAGCTCCATTTAAGAAATAAGACACTTGAGAGACTCTTCCGGAAAGGACCAGCTATTTTTCTTAGAAGCACTAATAAACGTCGGGTGATTAACATCCGAAACGATGAAGAATATATTATAAAAAAAAAAGGAAAAAAAAAACACACACACACACACACACACACACACACACACACACACACACACACACACACACACACACACACACACACACACACACACACACACACACACACTCAACGCGAGAGAGACTTTTGAAGAAGAAGGACCATGTGTTAATATCTCCGACCCCCCCCCCAGAGGGTTGGAAGCACCAAGAGGACTGAAGAAAAGAAAACAGACTTTACATTTCATGTATGTTATCGGCCACCATTCTCTGTTTGTTGTTCCGTTCTGTTTTTTTATTGGTCACGCTTCTCCCACCGCGGCACACCTTCACAAGCTCCGCCCCTCTCGACCCTGCGCCGTCACTACAACCACTCTCTCTGATTGTCCACAAGTCGTCCATGAGATGTTTTTTGTCCAACCCCGTTCCTCCGGGGAGCAAACACCGAATCCCAGACCTGTGTTCATCCCTCTGTAAAAGGTGGAGGCTGCTCCATCGGCCGTAGGATCGTATTCGGAAAACTAAAATGAGTTGTTGTTGCTGTGCTGCTCTGTGAGTGTGTGTTTGGTGAGAACCTTGTGTACGTTCACTGTGGTGGAGGTGGAATAACGATACGTGTCGTCTACAGGCTGTAGCATCTGTCCCTAACCCCCTGCGCCCCTTGCTGTCGGCAATAACGTCGACTCAGATCCAGTGATCACAGGCCGACCGCGACTACGCTGCTCTGCAGACGTCTGTCATCGTTCTCGGCTGCGTCCTCCTCCCTCCCATGTTCTCTACTCTCTCGCTCTATGATATACCATCTTAGTTTCTCTCTTCTCACACTCTGGCTCCCTGCGTTCCTCCAGCCCTCTCCTCTCTGATCAATACCCTTACCGTTGAGACCTTTCTATACCATTCTCTCCATCCTTTTCCTTTTACTTTCATTCTCTCCATCTCTCTCTGATCTATCCACGCCATCGGCGCTGCTTTCAACCGGCTTGCATCTCTCTCTCTCCCTCTCCATCTCCCTCTCTCACCCTCTGCCTCTCCCCCTTCCCCTTCCTCCCAGCGGTTGGTATTCCACAAGGAACTGGCAAGCGGGTGCTGCTCAGTCTGCCATGGGCCGCATTGCATCGGGCTAGGGAAACCAATCAATGGCCTCCTCAACAACCCTTAGACCATTTACACGCTTTTTCGCTCAACCATTTTCAACAGGATATTAATATCCTGTTTACTGGCCAAGGGGGCGGTGTGGTAGCGCACAGCCCAATAGAATGGGAGTCCTCCTGCCAAATGCTGGAAACCACCTCTCACACGAATCCTAACCTGCACTGTCTGCGCTGGCTTCTTGTTCATGTTTTGCAGGACCCCTCTG
This sequence comes from Melanogrammus aeglefinus, assembly GCA_900291075.1. Classification (NCBI taxonomy): domain Eukaryota; kingdom Metazoa; phylum Chordata; class Actinopteri; order Gadiformes; family Gadidae; genus Melanogrammus; species Melanogrammus aeglefinus. Next base: position 40,956 of record OLKM01001167.1, on the reverse strand, counting down.
CACCCAAAGGCTATAAAAGCTTTCATGAGAATTAATGGTGTGAGGCTCAGATAGGGTGTTTCTTGTACATGTGTTGGCTGTGGAAGGGAACCTTCTGTGTAAAGTGATTCACCGACGTGTTTTGGTTACCTGCTATGAAAAGCACAGCCAAATACACCAAGATCCAACCCTCAGTGGTATTGAGTAGTACCTAGTAGAGAGTGTGGCACAAAGCTGTATACCAGAGTATAATTGCTTTTCCTCAACCTGGAATCAAGCCTACCTTTGCAGTGCAAAAGAAAATGATAGGGTTTGGACAGAAAGAGTGAAAGAGTAAGTTAAAGAGTGAAACTACAATTTATTGAGGAATAGGATCAACTTTAAATGGGTTGAGTCAACTATGAAGGGAACAAACCTAACGAAAAGAAAGCCAGGATGCATTGCGGCTGGTAGAAGGTGAGCCCGGGGGACTGGATGGGTGCAGGACATTGTCTGTAATCTGCAGCACGCACACTTCCTGGTGCACTTTTAAATTCTTTCAGCGTCTTTCTTTGCACTACAGTGCGTCCTCCACACCAGGGGATGGGGGGGGGGGGGGGGGGGGGTTCAGAGGGGGTCATGGGGGGAGGGGGGGTTCAGAGGGGGTCAAGGGGGGGGGGGGGGGGGTTCAGAGGGGGTCAAGGGGGGGGGGGGGCAGGGGGGTCGGGGGCGGGGGGTCCGTACCAGACAGTTTGTTTAACCAGCGACGACGACCAGCAGCTGTCTTTTGGGGGGACACAGAGGTCGTGAACCCTTGGAAGAGGGCCCTGCCTGCAGCCTTTCGAATGCACTCCACCTGCTTATCTGCGTATGTTTCATAAAGGTGTTTTGTTTTTTTTTGTTCTGCGATTGGATTGTTAAGAGGTATGTCTGTTGATTTATGGTTATTATGTGATCATGTTTGTGGACCTCAGATACATAAATACATTTTTCTGTGATGGAGTTAAACCATCTACATATACAGTATGGCTTGTGCCCTGTGTCGAACCATTATATAGCCTCACAATTCACCATACAGAGGGGGGTATATGTGTTGTAATATGTCAATTGCTTTGCCTTCTTAAAGGCCTTATAACCTATTGGCGGAGGAAGAATTAAAAGAGACCTGAGACTTGTCTCTAGTCTGTTGTGTAATTTATCTCTTTGGTTTCAGTAAAGAAAAGTGGAGTTGAAACACTGAGTTGGTTGGTGGTGTGGCCACACAGGAGAAGTAGGAGGTGGTCTTCCTCTAGCACAGATTCCTAGACCATAACCTCAGGTCCAGTGCAGTTACCCCTCTACCCACCAGTCAACCCCCGCCAGACACACAACCCCCCAACAAACACACACAAACAAACACATGCACACACACACACACGTGTGTATGCACGTAGCTGGCACACCGTCACACACAGGTACACAAATGTACACAAGGGAATACACCGCAAACACACTCCTGCAGGCTTATCGGCCCGTTGTGCTGCTGGAAAGAGAGATGTGATCTAACAGTGCCTTCCAGCATTCCACTAGTGATGATGATATCTTAAGTTTCACAGGCCAACCTGAGGTAGTCGTGTCATTCACCCTGGGCATGGGTCTGGTCTCTCTCTCTCTTGCTTAATAGTTCTATTTTTCTATCTTTTTTTCTTTCTGTCCCTCCCCTCATTTTCCCTCTGTAGGTTTGTTTTTCTATCACTATTTTTCCTCTCTTCCTCCTTGTCTCTTCACCGTTTCAATCTACTCTCCTCCCTCCACTCTCTCTCTTTTCTTTGTTTCTCCTCTCACTCTCTCTCTCTCTCTGTCTCTCTTGTATATTCATATATATGGAGATATTTATCTTCCCCTCTGTCCATTTTTTTCTCCCTTTGTCTCTTTTTTTCTCTCTTACTCCCCAGCACCCTCTCTCTTGTTCTCTTTCTGTCTCTATCTCTCTCTGACTGGGAATCCCATTCCCCAGTGCATGAGATCCAATCCGACCAGAGTATAGTGATCAGGCCTTCCTCCCTGAACAGGAGTAGGCAATGGGTCGCAGGACTTGAAGACACAATGACACGGTATTATCACACATTAGCATAGAAGTGTCCAATATAGTGTTGCACAAACTGACAAAACATTAAGCATATTCTACTTTCAGACATTTACTTACCTTCGTTGCACATTTAAAAACATAATATTTAAAGCTCAAAAACCGATGCAGTAGTATACTGTTTGTTTGTTTTTTTGTTTTTTTTCCTTTCTCGGTCGGTGTATTAGAAGTAACTTGAAGCATATATACAAATTATGGGGAGTTGTAAATTGAAGGAACAATCATCTATTTTACACTTAGCAGCTACACACTGTAAATACTGTACAAAAGAACAGATCATATATTTGGATATTAGTATTTTGCGTTGGAGACGAATGTTGTACCAGTTCTAGCGTGCGCTAACACACCGCACCAGATAGATGCATGCTTGTGGCATCCGAATATTTTGCATGCAATTTAACCAGAACTCTTTAACCAGATTGTTTTAGCTTCATTTACAATCCCCCTTCATCACTTAAATACAAAAAACCATCGCTGAGTAAACCGATACCAGCTCACTGAAAGAAACGATTATTTAACTCCCCGGTTGTGGCTTTTAACGCTTTATTTATTTATTGTCGAACCGGTGTTTGCCATCGTCATTGGGAATCAAAGATAACACTGAAGTGAAGCACTGATGCTGCCTTGTCTACGTGGAACTATGAACACAACTCTCTTTACATTCTTACGTCATATTAACACCACACTGGCCAACGATGGCTAACTGTCCAGTGCCATTAACGGCATGTGACCGAAACGGGTATCTTGTTGTTGTTGTTTTTTTTATCAGTAAACCAAACGGGGATGTACAATGATGATTGCCCTATTCGTTGTTTTTTTTGGAGTATAGATTTCAAGTCAAGCAGAGATAAAACAAGAAAAACCTCTTCTGATTATCAAAACAATATCAGCCAGAAATCCTGAAGACACAATTACATAGAACTTCATTCCAATATCCCAGTACTCTCTCCTTTTGCTGACATTCTGAAGAACAATGGTCTGACCCTACCAACCAATTTCTCACAACCTTCTATGAAATTCTGTGTCCTCATTTTTTAATTTGTGTTACAATGTTTATCGGTTTTATTTGGTTACCCAATACAGAAACAGCTTTAAGCAAGATTTATCTGAGGCAAAGTTAGGACATATTTGTTGCCATGCATCAATGCGTGTCTGTCCTGCTTGTATTATTTAATGACCTTTTAATTATAAATGCATCAGTGTTATATATTTTTCCTCACCTATTTCTATGTTTTGTATGTTTTTTTTTCCAAGGGACATATTAGCAAGTAATAACATTCACAAACCTGAGCATTGCAACATATTTGATAGCTATTTCTTGCAGTTATGGCAGTCCTGTGTTATTTCGGAATAGTCAGGGTACAGCAGGGTCT
>OLKM01001167.1:17500-32500 GCA_900291075.1 Melanogrammus aeglefinus | reverse complement strand
GTGTGTGTGTGTGTGTGTGTGTGTGTGTGTGTGTGTGTGTGTGTGTGTGTGTGTGTGTGTGTGTGTGTGTGTGTGTGTGTGTGTGTGTGTGTGTGTGTGTGTGTGTGTGTGTGGTGTGTGTGAGAGCCAAAAAGGGCAGGGAGTTAGGGGGGCTGGGGTCTAATTTTAGGTCACAGATGGGCCTGGCTAGATTTCCATTCTTGGAGAGTTGGGCCTGGGTTAAAATTAGAAAAGGTGATAAAAAAAAACCTTGCGCCACTCTTTCAATCTGTGGCCTGTTAGACAACGCTGTTCACACTGTGACTCACCAAATTCACTGTGAAACACAACACAACAAAACAAAACAAAAAAAAAGGGTAACAAAGAGCATCACAATGCATATGCGAACAACTCAGACCCAACTATTGTCAGGTGAAACAATGCCTAAGTATTCAGCCAGCAGGAACCATCAAGGTGGATGCCAACATGAGATGATGGCATCTTGTGAAAGTAATATTCTTATGGGGAGTTGGGGGAAATCGTATCACTCAGGCCTCATTCACACTAGGAATATTTGGAAGCCCTTTCAGTAGGTGTCAGCTGTCGGTAGCTCCCTTATAGACCCTCAGGAGGAGTTTGCGATCAGCTGTTCTCCCTAACCCGCCCACTTCAGCTTATTCTGTCCCTCCGTCCCAAGGTGTTAGATTTTGCCAGACTACATTCTTTTAGCAGATGGCCCAGGAATCCTGGTAAAATATTAGTTTCACAGGCTACTTATCTTGGATTATTGTTTGCTATATGTTGTTGTACGTTATAAAATAAACCATTAATACATTGTAGCACAGGTATAAACATTAGTGACTTTATACACGCGGGACTCAGGATGGCCAAAAGGGTTTTTCAAAGAAATGCCGTGGAGTTGGTCTTCGATGCTCCCCGTCCCCGCCAGGGGGAACTAGTGACTTATCGACTACAGTATAAATAAACAATAAAAGAAGAATGTCAACAAACAATTGACAAAACAGTCTACGTGAAACGTCTGCTCCCAACTGGTTTCCTTTCCTGCCCCTCAGAAACAGATTAAAGATGGAGGAGGAGGAGGAGGCCCTTCGAACCTATTATACCAAAATGTTTTTAAGTGTCCGGAGCAAGCTTTCCAAAAGCTCTCCACCGTGCCTCCCACGCCAAGAAAGAGAGAAGAGAGCACGTAAAACACAGAGAGGAGGCGAGGGGCCTCGTTTCCCAGCCCGGACCGAAGAAAATCTGATAGGATTTGGCAAACAAGTTGTAAGAGTGGAGGATATGGCGAGTGATCACAGACGGTACAGCGTCCCACTTTCTGGACAGCCGAACCGAGAGAGATATGCAGGGAAGAGTGACCTAACCTCCCACAATCTCAAGTCTCAAGGCCCCGAAAACCAGCTGGTCCCCACTCGACTTGTTTCATTGCTAAAGCACAAGACGTTGGTGCAGGAGATGAGACGGGTCAGAATGTTGTTGGGCTCATTTATATTTTGCTGCAATGAAATTCAGCCACCTTAGCAAGTCAATGACCTTTCTCTGCATAATGCGGCCCTATTTTAATCTTTTTGTGTGCGTGACAGGCTTTGGAGGTCGAACTACACTGCCCTTCTCTCTGTACTGCATGTGAAGAGGCCCGGGCTTCACTGGCCTTGGACGCTTTTATCAGGAGAAAGAAGACACAACTTCATGCCGAAGGACGACAGACTTTACACTTGTGCAACAGTCAGCATTACTAACCAATGGGGCATGGCGGTTAACCCAGCTTACCGTATCCTTGGCAATCAATTTTTTTTAATTAAGGAAATAATATTTAAGGCGTATAACTATTGTGTTACAGGACAGCATGTGCTTATTGGGAGGGTTGGCGCAGAGCCTTTCCAAAACCTTTCTATGCCACTCACTGGATTTCGGGAGGGAGTACTAGGCAGTGATATACAGGTCACAGCAACCTGTGGTTGCCATGGCAACAAATCAGGATCACAGGGTTGCCCTGACAACAGATGAGATGAGGGGTGACCCTGACAAAAAAACGCAACAGGAACTCATTTTGCAAGACCTTGCTGTCCTTTTCGGATAGCTGCAGACATCACAGGCACAGAACTAATATGATGAGGGACGGTCTGTGCGAAGTGAATCCGACAAAGCACTTTTTTTTTATTGGAGGCACAGAGAGAATGTTACGTATAGTGGTTTGTATATCAAATTTGGGATTTAAATGTAACATCTACAGCCTGGACTCCTGCTGGAGATATAATTGTAACACTGTGGAATGTCAACAAACGTCATCTACAAATCATTTGAGTACAAAACAGCCATTTATTTTTTTTGGATTGTATTAAAGTTTTAACACACAACACCATTCAAAGCATATAAGTCCCTTTTTTTTTTACCTCACGTTCCAGTTTGTGGTCACGTGTACGACATAAACATTTAAACAACATTACAGTTAATTCAACATGTCCGATAAACCTACTGAGGTCTTTCTATGGTCACAGAAATACGAGACAGTAATCCATAGAAACATGCTTTTGAATAACAGTTAAATTAAAAAGTTGAAAAATATATTTAAAGTGAATAAACAACAATATGAGCAATACTTCACAACTACTACTACGACACAGTTTTATTATTTCCTTCTTTCTTTTAATTTTGGCAGCAGTTCGGTCCATGGCAAGTAAACCTAATACAGTTATGGTTACATATAACACAGATCGTTAGTACAGGTTATGTGGTATATTCATTGCTAAAACTGTATTATGGGAACAGCTTTTTAGAGACAGTCAGGCTTCACCTAAAAAACAAAAACAAATAGAAAATATCCATCGCTGACCCATAAGACCGGCGTACCAGACCTGTTGCCTTTGAACATGAACAGAAAACCCAGAGGAGAGGCACACCTATTCGTCTGGTTTCCTCTTGGGCTTCTTTGGGTTGCGGGAGCGACTCTTGGCCTTGCACAAGGGACAGATGGGTGCGTTCCGGTGGATCTGCTGGTGGCACGAGAGGCAGGCCTGTGGGGAGGTGAAATGGGAGGTGTGGGGGGGGGGGGGGGGTATGGCGGTCAATAAGTGGATGGTTTAATGCTGGGCCTGGTGTCATCAAGAATTGAACTCTGGACTTGTGGCTAAGAATGCACGGTTCAGAGTATGGGCTTAAGTTACTAAGCTTCCTACACCTCCGCTCAGCAAGGACCAGGCTTTTAAGAAGTAAATTACGTCACTATTAACGGTCTACCAAAGTTTGGAGACGTTTAGCAGTACTAAAAGACTAGTACTTGGACTTAACATTAAAAACATGATTAATGATACTACCAACTTGTTATGCACATATATCTGCAAGGAAACTTTAAAAAAAAAAGGCATCACTGTGTGGTTTCCTCCATGCAGCCACCTTCTGGCAACTCCTAGCAGGGGGAGTCCTCTTCTGCGCTCATAACTGAGCCCTGAGTTATGAGCGTTCTTAAGACGCCAGCATGCTGATGTATTGCTTTTACTACTTTGGAGCAGGAATAATAGAACTCTGAATTTTTGCGATGGTGGAAACTGATTTTCCGCTCTGAAGCCTGATAAGTGGGATCCGGGCGATCTCTAACGACGGCCTTGACGGACGGTAGACAACTGTTTTGTGTGCATGCGTACCTTCATAGGGGGAGGCTGCTGCCTGAAGGTGGCAGCCTGGCGGGAGTCTTGTTTCCTGGAGACCTGTAGCTGCTGGGCTGCGGCCGCCGCCGCTGCAAGAGACTCTGGGACGGTGGGCTCATGTGGCTCCTTCTGCCACTCGGCTTTCTGCTTTTCAAAGTAACTGTTGAAAGTAGAGAGAGAAGGAGAGGGAGAGAGAGAAAGGGGGGCCGAGTTGAGAGTGATTCTAATAGAGGTTTTAGAATCGCATCGAAGCTGAGATTATCCCATCCGGGCTGCATATAGAGACCGCAGGAGGAGGGAGAAGTGACTACAAAAGAGAGCAAAACCCAGACGCACAATAGTCCCTATCGCGCAATTCCTTTTTTTGAAATACAATTTTAAAAATCAAGGTAGTCATTGTGTGTGTGTGTGTGTGTGTGTGTGTGTGTGTGTGTGTGTGTGTGTGTGTGTGTGTGTGTGTGTGTGTGTGTGTGTGTGTGTGTGTGTGTGTGTGTGTGTGTGTTTATGCCAGACCGGCCCACCATCAGCCCCTCGAAGTATCTTTAGAAAGAGTGGAGCTGTGATGTGTAAAGGAGTGAACGGAGAGGGCGCTAATACAACGGCGCCTACTTCCTGTTGGGCTAGCCCACTGTAAAGGTATAAGACTGAAGCATAGATTTCTCCTTAAAAAAACTATAGAAATACATTTTTGGGGTGAATTATGACATGTCATAAACATGTGATACATCCAGAACAAGATAAAAACGTTTTTTGTGTGGAACAAATGTTTGTTTGAAATCTGACATAGCTACAAAACCTTTAGCAGTCCATAAAGATTAAAAGTATTGTTAAGTGTTGGGAGTTGGGACCCAGTACAATAATAAAAAAAAGGGGGAAACTGTATGCTTAGCAGTCCCACTGGGTATATCCATCTTCCGGTTTCAGTTAAGGTTCAAATAAAAAACCATCAGTGGCTTTTCCCAAAACGTGAGAGAATCACCTTTAATACCGCTGGTCGCACACCTTTTATTTAGCGGAGGAGACAACGCCGGCCAACTTTAATAAAAAATAAAATGTTTGAATTACATGTGCAGGCAGCTAGAATCCCTCTTGAAAGTGTCACTCCTAACCTCAGCCTACACCCCTTGGGATAATTTACACTGCTGTTGACCCTGGACCATCTGGAAATCTATTTCTCTTCAGCTGCAGAAAGACAATCCCGGAAGATTACGCAACTTCCCCCCCGCCTCCCGCACCGAATCGGTCAAGAGGCTGCTACGCGGTGGAAGGAGTTCCAAACAGAAGGCGCTTTTGTGTGTATGTATATATATTAATATACACATACACACATATATCTTCAAACTAAAATTGGCATCATAAATTGGCATCATGCATCCTATTGCTCCTGACACTAATTCAGAAGGACGAGAGGAGAAACAACGAAAGCGTTCCGTCGTGGAAATCATATTTTCCTGGATAAATCTTAAAAAATATTTTGGTTTGTATTTATTCAGCTGTGTGAGAGAAAGAACAACACAGCCATCAGAAGCTTGCCTGAGCAATCCTTGAAGCTACGACTGCTTTTTTCTGGTAGAGCGTTGAACTGGCTTCAGCCATACTTGACAAATAGAGATTTTAATGTCTGCATTAATAACCACGTGTCCTCAGCTCAGAGCATTTATCTGCAAACCCAATAACCTGAATCCACTGTCCTCCCTGCTGATTGCTTGGCCGCCAAAGATTGGAAGTCTTGTTAATAAGATCAGAATATTACTTTTGTCCTTCGTGTTACTAAACTCGTACAGTCATGATTCATTAGGCTAAGAAATATCGCAAAAGTCAGATTCAAACTATTGACTTCCTCCCGTCTGGATAATTGTAATTGCCTCTTCACGTGCCTCAGTCAAGATGCTCTAAATCTCGTTCAGCTGGATCCAAATTCAGCCACCAGGCTTTTAATCAGAACAAGCTCTCCGTTTCCCATTACCCCTCTGAAACCTTCTCCCCCAGATTTGCTGGATGTTTCGACTCTATGACAGCTCACAAGTACAACCTTTTGCGTGGCAGTTCTACCCCCATGCCGCTATACTTTTGAGGTGTAACATCCCGCCGGGCCATGCTGTGAACCTGCTGACGTGTGCCACTTATAAGAACTGTGTGAAGGCAGGGGGATTATAGGGTCGCATCATAGAGCCAGGACCCTGATCTTCTCCAGGACGTCTCCCCGATGGGGGGCTGGGGGAAACGGAATTAGATTACATTACATTACATTAAATCGTAGGACTGGATTTATCGACTTTGATAGAGCAGTAGGTACGGAGGTGTATTACCCTAATGGATACATCTATAGGGTTTTATATCTGATAGCTGTTGGACATAGCTAGAGAACACAGCCACACAGCAAAAGCGTCAACAACATTCTTTTTATCTTCCTATTAATCATCATGCTATTTGTGTTTGCTAAGGTTGTGTTGCCCAATGTCATGAAACGTGTGTCTTCATCACCCTGTGTAACTTTGTACTTTGTGCGCATACACACACACGGTTCACGTTTGTACAAGCGGTGTGGGGGAAGTTTGTGCAGTATAGCATAACCAGTTTCAATGCTTCAGTTCAAGCCGTTTGATGTATTTTTATTTAAGGAATTATTGTAGATTATTTAATAGAAGTGGATTTGATTAGAATTGATATCAACGTTTATACAAGCACTCAAATGGTTTAAATAATAAAAACCAATCCACCCAACGCTAAATCAAACCAGGATTTCCTCCATCCAAATCAGTGAAGTCTCCAAGGAGAAGTCACGAAGATATTTTTACAATAACTGATGTGGAAATCATTAAGCAGAAACTTTAAACAAGAGTGACTCTGTTCAGTTACGCCCACATGGAATTAACAGGTAGGTGTGACTCTGTCTGCACAACTCAAAGCTCAAAGGTCGCACGCCAGTCGAGAGCGCAGTGTCAAGCTTGGCTGCTTTCATTCTGTTTCCATGCGAACCCGAGAGCATTTTCAACACAGCAGAGACGGAGCTGACGCTCGTCGCAGAGAGCAGCTCCTGTTCTCCCAGCCTGGGGTCTATTTAATATGCCTCCGTTTTGAAGACAAAGACAGTTCAGCTTTCGCTCTGCGCTTGAGAAGACTATCTAAGAACCAATTTGATGGGAATTTACTTATTTATGGTCATTACTTATTTAACTATTTTCCAACATTGTGTCATTCCGGCCTCTCATGCTGATTTCCTGCCCAGGCACACTTAACATTGAATACAACTTTCCAATGTTTATTTACGGCAAATTAATATCGGACCTTGAATAAAGGAAGAATGATTTGATGTACTTCAGCTGAATCACAGAGCAGGCCACAGCCATGTGATGTGGGTCAAACCCAGAACCTTTGCTGGAAGACCCTGACCCCTAGAATACAGGACCTTGGCATCCCTGAGCTTTGCTGTGAGACCTTGGTGTCCGTTCGAGCCCTTTAACTTCTAAAATATCCCGCCCAATAAATCTAGCAGGGTTACATTAATGTATTATATTCAGGATGCGTGATGAATTATATACATGTATATAATCCACTCAACCTGTATAGCCTAATGAAGACGAGCCTACACTGCGTCCTTTCACCAAAATATCCTATTTATTTAGAGGATTAAATTATACTGGAGTAGTTTTACCTTTAATTCTTGTATGAGCTATTGAAGCGCATGGCTGTACGTGGATGAGGGGGATTATGATGGAGGGTTGAGTTTTGGAGTCCTTAAATAGGCTTTCACTCTTTGGTAGAAGGTTGGTATTAGGGTTGCCGCGCTGTGGACATTTTCACACCGAGGAGTAATACACTCGTGTCAACACCGGTATTACCGAGTATAAACGGTATAAACTTTGAAACTAGGTCAAACGCCATCTTCTCTCTCACGCTCGGTGAAAGCTTCTGGCAGCGCGCCAATTCTCGGTGACAGAGTCTTATAACGTTCTATATATAATAGTATATAATATAATTGTAATTATTATTATTATTATTATTATGATTATCACGGCCAAAAGCTCTGTGCGCCTCCGGATGGCCGTAGCGCGGGGAGCTCTCGTGGGGGTTGGGCTTCACGGGGTTTGTTTACCGGCGTTGCTATGGTTACCGGTCTTGTAAGGAAGCGCGCCAATTCTCTTCCGCACAGAGCAGAACTGTGGCCTATTCTACGCATTTAAATTTTCTTAATTATAATTATATTATTAATTTTAACTGCATTTTTTTTTTTATTACTGAAAAAAAAAAATCGTTGTTGCCGGTGTGCAACACCGAGTAATCGGTGTTGGCCTCAACACCGGTAACACCGGTAATACCGTATACCGCGGCAACCCTAATCTACAGATAACGTTTCGATATTTTTTCCGACCAATCGATTGGTCCTGGAGTTGGTCGAACTTCAGTCCAACGCGGTATTCTTTGGTTGACCACAGCCCTGGTGCATGTGCTTGTATTCATGTATGTGTGTGTGTGTGTGTGTGTGTGTGTGTGTGTGTGTGTGTGTGTGTGTGTGTGTGTGTGTGTGTGTGTGTGTGTGTGTGTGTGTGTGTGTGTGTGTGTGTGTGTGTGGTGTGTGTGTGTGTGCGTGTACTCACTCCAGGGAGAGCTTCTCCTCTTCCTCGTTGAGGTTGGGGAGTCTGTGCAGGCCGAGGGTCATCCTCAGCGCGTCCACATGTTCCTTCAGGGGCTTATACTCGTCGTGCAGCCGCCGGGTCGTCTCCAGCAGCTTGTTCAGGTCGTTCTCAGACTGCTTGATGGTGCTCTCCATCTGGACGGACAGGAGTCGTTAGCACATGAGGACCCATAGGTCCATAGGCCCACTGGTTGTATTTTATAAGTCCCATTGAGTCAAGTCATTCAAGTGCAACGGGCCCCAGGCCACGCCCCCCCTTTCCCTCATTGGCTAGATTGCCCCTCTCATTTCTTTATTTTATTATTGTTATTAATATAAATAAAACGATTACAGATGCATCGATCAGGTTTTTTGAGCTGGTACCGATCTTTGTAATGTGTGATCAGCCAATCAGATTCCCCGATAATTTTATTTTGGTGAAATATATATCACTGTGATGTATCTTATGAAAATCATGGTGTGACGATCATATAAAGTTTCTTAGTTTGCACAATACCAGCGCTGCATGGTGTGAGTGTTATTGTTTACTTGTTGAGTGGGAGGGAACTTGTTGGTTGACACGACTGCGTGTCAACAGAGGGCTACAGGGTTTAGTATAGACTCATTAGGCATGTAGGAGAGTAGGAGCCACATGGATTTCTGAACGTGCGTAGAATTGTAGATGTAAAAGAAGGTTGAATAATCAGTGGGATGAGTGTTGATTGGAATGAGTCAGGCCAACACACTCACTCACGCACTAAGGAAAGGAGCTCTAATGGAAAATAGCAGCATTTAAACTATGGATAATGCACGAACAACATAGACTAAATCCAACTAGCCATGTGTATGGTGGTAAATAAGCTTTAGATAACAAATAATGAGTAACAGTTCCATGGGTCATTATTGTATTATGTGTGTATCTAGAACAAATGGTTGAAAGGATTTTACAGAGTGTCTGGATTGTTAATGAAGATTGGGCTCGCCAACGTAGGGGTGTACGTGGGAAAACCTCCAATTTGTACTTTTACTGCCGGCGTAGAACTATTACCCAATATATATAAACATAGCATATACTAAGATATTCATAGTATTAAGAGTCAGGAGAAGGCTTGACAGAAAGAGGAGCATTTGTTTTTTTGACAGCATTGAGTATGATACCTTACGTACTTCATACTTTGTATTCTGTAATACCGCGAGTACCACCCAAGGCTAGTGTAAATATACTATTTTAGGTTAAATACAGGAGAGAGAAGCCCAGATAGATGCAGGCTGGTTTTCGCATTCTGTAACATAGCTCAACAAAAAGGTTTTGCATATGGTTAAATGATTTATTGTGAGTCAGGACAACTTAAAGTTGAATTATGTCAAAGCAGGATAGCATTAATGGTCTCAGTGACTGGACCTAATGAAGGCCTGTAGCAGCGATCTGCAGATTTCCAGCGAATCGGCCGATCATGGGATTATGGCGTATATCGCCTGATCATTAATCGGTGCATTAACAATTATAAAAATCATTATAATATACAAACACATCATCGTTATTATAACAAGAATTGGGTGCCCGGTCACGTGCGCATAACATCCAGGAGTTCATGGTACGAACAAGGTTGTTCAGGAGTAGGTGAGTCTTGACTATTCATCAACCCCGGAAATAATTATTAACATTTGACATGACGTGACAATTGCCATCGTCCACATTTTAGTAAAAGCTGCAGTTGTTAAACCCAGTGAGCCTACCTCATATAGTGACGCCTATATCCGCTTGTGGCACATATGCAACACCGCAATATATTCCAAAGCTTGGCTAAATGTTCTGTTTAGATATTGGCCCTTTTGGAAAAGACAAAATGTCTTCTGATGCAGATTTCAGTAATGAATAAAAGAATAAGTGCAGGTTGTTCCATTCAAAATATATCAATAGCAAAATGTCCTTTTTCAAACTATTTATGGAGCAACTCAAATAGTTACATAATGATTTATAATGAGGGGCAACAAAAAAAAAAGGATGGAAAGAGATGATACCAATTTAGAAAATCCTGCATTATATCAATATCTTTAACTCCTTAAAACGTAATCTGCATGTATGAGTTTTACAGACCACATTGATATCAGCGTGGATGAGCCGCAGTTCCTCGACGTGGGCCATCTTCTCCTGGAGCAGCAGGTCCATCTCCTGCTTGTACTCCTTCAGGTGCTTCTCCTCTGACTCCAGAGAGTCAAACTCCGTCTTCAGGCGAGATTTGATCTTCTGCATTTGGATGGTTTTGTTCCTGGAGGGCAGAGGCACAAACAAAGATGACATGACAGCTCAAACCGTTGAAGCAATAGAAATAATAGGGGAGGGAATGAAAATATTAGTTTTTTGCTGTTTTGGGATACGTAATACAGCTATTGTACATGATGTATTAACCCTTTAATATACTGCGCGTATCTTGCGCGGTGAAAATACACCTTCGGGTGACTTATTCCTAAATATATTTAGAAAACATTGTTTTTCAATTGTGCCATTGAAAACAACGTCCAGGAACGTCCATGGAGCAGACCTTCGTACAAAAGGTTGAGTCTTTAACTAGATAATGAAATACTGTTACACGACTCGGTCGCTGGAGTGGTCGAGCTAACCCGTAGCAACATTAGCAGACCAGTGCATCTGGCACTCGTTGATCAACATCTGGAAGCGCAGAGGGGGCAAGCATGACCAGAAGACCCAGCTCCATTTACAGCGTCTTTTCTTTCTTTTTTTTGCCACTTCCTTGAAACGATATAAACAATCGTTTGCCAGTTTCGCCCTGGGCAAACCATGTTTAAAAATCAAGAGGCTATGACGGTATCGGAGAGATTGTCTCCCAGCTAACATTAGCTAGCCAGTAACAAAAGCCGAGCCAAGAGGCTTGCTCTAGTCGGTTAGCGACATACAGCTGGTCCTGGCCGTTTTCCTCAAACATCCAGTCACCCGATATCCTCCACGTATTCTATTGCATTCAATAGTAACGTCCTTACCTTATCTAATATATTTTCTAATTTGCACATGATTTCCTGCTCTTCCGCCATGATTTGAGACCTTAAATTGTCAAACTCAGACTCCCCGTATGGCCCTAATAAAAAACACAATAGCTGGCGTGTGCGCGCATGGAGGCGCGCACGGCCGAAGGGGAACGGGCTACGTATGGCGCACGTATAGCGCGACCTCCGTGCGGACGTTAGAGCTCACAGGCCCTTGCTTTGATACTTCCTCCTTCTGTTATTTCCCAGAAACTATAACATTTCCATTGATGGTGTGGCTGTTATTACCCTAATGACTAAATTAAATATGAAGTTGCTTTGTGAAGACATTTTCTTTGCGTGCCTAATAAATCTACCATCCGTTATATGATGGATAATTACCGAATGTGGCCTATAGGCCTAGTTTTTTATATATATATATATATTATATATATATATTATATATATATATATATATATATATATATATATATATATATATATATATATATATATATATATATATATAGGCCTATATACATATACATATATATATATAAACTAGGCTAAATTAGTTTTTTTAGCCTATTATATATATATACATCCATCCATAACTTTATTCTGATTGTGGTTAGACTTGTTATTTGTTGTTGTGCTGACAGTGCAATGGCATGGGCCCATTCCAGAACTCAGAAATGTCTTATGTGGTCAGATCACATGGCTTCTTGGATGTCTGACGATAAACTCGTGTAGGATCAGGACCTAGCTCCAGAGGTATCGCTGGATTAACCAAGAGAAAGCCTTGGGGCAATACAATGGTCCATTTGAAACAAGTCTATAATCCTTGCAGGCATCACAAGCACTTTCATATGACTCTGCAGCGTAAAGGCCACTTTGGAAACCTGTTAAGGTCAGGTATAGAAGATAAAAGCTATACAATGTCGATTGTAAGTATGTTTTTTATACTGTTTCCTAATATAATCTTTATCTTGACCATATTTTACATTTACCTGGTATTCTAAACCACGGCTGAAGTATTTCTTAGGCCTGTGAGGCGGCTGAACTTGCACACTAGGCTATGAATATATATATTTTAAACTTTTTTTTTCTATTATGAGGAATTTTGCTGGAACAAAACACATGTGGTTATCGTCTAACCTTACAGAGTTTCTGTTCTGCATCTGTTTTGTGTCGGCATTGTAGGCGAAACAGTGTTCCCTAGAGCTATTTACTTTGTTGCAGATCGTATTTGGACAAAACAGTGCCACAGTGCTTCTCAAATGTCTAATCAAACATCTCGTGTCAAACATCTCTATTAGTATTATTATTAGTAGTAGTAGTACACACTTTTTTTTTTATCACTGTGACCAATTGTTATTATTCTTATATTATTATTATAATTATTCATTTATTGACACCATTAATAACAACAGTGATTTATTTTGTAACGCTGCTAAACAGGTCATTCAACCAATACCCCTTTGGAGGGTTGTCGTCACATGTTAAAGCTAAAACATTACCCCAAACTCTTGGCAATCTTCAGTCCCATTCTCAGGCCGTCGCAGTTTGCACTGTTTAACCATCTAAAAGCTCTTAATGCTCCTTAATGTGCCGGGGAAAAGTAAGGAATCGTCCCGTCTCCTGGTCACAGTGTTTCAGTTTACCCAACAAAAAGGTTCATGGTCTTTCCAGTGATGATAACATTTCCTTTTAAATTCCCATTGAGCAGCCTCAGGATGAACCAGGGGCTGCTCTCTACTTCAAACTGAAATAGTATCTCATACCTAGGTTGATTAAATTGTAACCTTCATGCCTGCATAGGATGACATTAATTACTTTAACATTCCTGCAGTTTTGTACCACTTGCCGTTGCCACGCTTGTTTATGGGCTCATAAAATCTCTCACTGTTTTTAAACATAATAGTTGTTACTCTAGTTGACCCTGGTTGCCATTGTGGTTTCCACCAGTTGTACTTTTTATGTTGTCAAGCAACAATGAAATGGAGATTTAGCTCACAGTATTGTATTATATTCTTTAATTTCAGTTGCCAGTCCATCATGAATTGTATTATTTTTTGTACGTAAATCACTTACCGTTATTATACTTGCCTTTATTTGTTTATTATTTATTGCTTTGTTTTGGATGAATGGAACATAACATTAACACAATAGCATATATTATTATTAGTAAAGAGAGGGAATGTGTTGTGTCTCTGGAATCTCACATTTAACCACAATCAAAGTAACAATCGTGTATGAAGGACAAAGCACGCAATAAGCATATAATCTCATGTGCCCATAGGCCTATACTTCAACACACACTTTGAAATGGTTAGGCCTATGTCATGAACAAGAACAACAGCAAGTAACGTTTAAAAAAAGATGCTTGTAAGATTAACACCAAACAAAGAGTCTCATCACTGGAACCCAATCGTAAATGACTTTGTGAACCCCATGGTTTCAGTCGTGAATGTATCGCAACTAAACTGTGGGCTTCATTTTCTGATTGTAGTCCCCACCAACCTCTTGCGATTGGATGCTCCTGGTTGAACAGAAGAATGTAAGGAACCCCTTTGTATTGCTTTTTGGTCATTTACCTGTTAAATATATATCAAAAGGAACGTGTCAAAGTTGGAAGGCCAAGTTAGTTTATTACCAAACCATTGTAATGTCACGGTACTGTTTTGCATCTGCAACCCGTTATCTTTTGCGTTTCATGGCACCACAAGGCCTGACACCTCGGGGACCCTCCTCGTTGCTTTATCTCAATGTGTTCCTGACAGATAAATGTTCGCGTTACAACCATGGACGCCGAGCTGGAGTTCGCTATCCTCCACAGCACCACCGGCAAGCAGCTCTTTGACCAGGTAGGCCAACACCGCGCCGTGGGCCTACGCACGAGCCTGACCCCGATCAAGTGCGCCCCATTAATACTCGCTGGACGAGATCCATTTCATGGATTTCATTTTTGTGTTTCCTTTGTGGAATCAGATAGTGAAAACCATCGGGTTGAGAGAGACCTGGTTCTTCGGCCTTCAGTTTCAGGATACTAAAGGATTCTCCACTTGGCTGAAACTCAACAAGCGGGTATGGGGGAAGTTCATGTCTGCTTTCTTTGTAAAACTTACACCATGGTCTTGTTCATACCCGCTCCCCTTAGTGATTGTTACGGCCATGGGGGACTCCTTAGCCCCAGAGGCTCATAAGCGCCTAATTAAAATTGCACTGTCTCCCTGCTGAGGGAATTCCCATCCCAGGTAACGGCACAGGATGTAAAGCGGGAAAACCCCCTGTTGATCAAGTTCAGAGGCAAGTTTTACCCGGAAGACGTCGCCGACGAGCTAATTCAGGAGACCACGCAGCGACTCTTCTTCCTGCAGGTTATGAGTGACAGCCTGCATGCGAGCACCGAGGAACACTCATTCTCCCCTTTTCACAGTCAAAAGAACAACAACATGTACACATTTGAATTGGCCGTTGTACACACATTAGCCAAGAAGTGTGTGCCTGTGTCTGTGCTTGATATTAATTGAATTTTTAATGGACTATAATTGCAGAGGCCTGCTGCAGCAGCCACATCATGTTCACGTTTGTTTTGCTGTAGAGAAATTGATAAAACTCAGCGTATCTGTGATGTACTGTTTAAATGCCTGTAATGTGTTCCAGGTTAAAGAAAGCATTCTGAATGATGACATCTACTGCCCACCGGAGACCGCAGTGCTGCTTGCCTCTTACGCGGTTCAAACCAAACATGGGGAT
>OLKM01001167.1:0-12500 GCA_900291075.1 Melanogrammus aeglefinus | reverse complement strand
GTGCATGCGCGCGCGCGGCCCGGCGCCCCCTGTGGTTCTCTCCATCAGTTCTTGAGCACTGAGTTGGCCTGCGCCGTCGACGAGAGCAAGAAGACCCCGAACGACCTGATCCACGCGGCGAACGTCAAGGCGGGTCGAGACAAATACAAGACCCTCCGTCAGATCCGACAGGGCAACACGAAGCAACGCATTGATGAGTTCGAGTCCATGTGAAAGCGACCATATAAGCGTCATAATGAGGCAGAAAGAAACTGACAAAGATAGAGATAATAAAGTTTGACACTGTTCTCCATATGCTTCCTGCTTAGTCAGAACGCCAACGCAACGTTCCACGGTGTCATTAGATTTTAATTTAAATGATTTCTCACTTAGTGTTCGAAGATCCATTACACGGAGAACACTAAAACAAAAGATGCCGTGTATACAATCAATGGTTTCTAGATCGCATTGCCAAAAATCCTGACCATAATTTAGTCTGTTAAAATTGGTACTATATAGCCTATAGGGAAGTCAATATGAGCCTATCAAGTAGACCAATCGTATCTTTATGTATCCTACATTTTTAATGTGTATTCCAACAATTGCCTGTATTAGTAGGCCTAATCGATGATCAATTATCATAAAACAATAATAAAATGTTACAAATCAATATGATTAAGTTGTACACCTTCAATTGACCACATATTGAATAGAAAAAGAATAACCAAACCATAGCATTCCACTTCTATGATTAAAAACTTTCCAAAACCTCAAAAGATGGGGGTGTCTCCGAGGCGGCTGTACCTGTAGGCTACTGATCTGGTTGGTTGTCTCGTGGGATTGGCAACGCGAGATTACCGCGAATTCGACATTCGGCAGCCGAGATCTAGAGGCGGGGAGGCGCGGCGCTGGCTACCAAATGACATGACGGTCTGTATTTTTTCTCGCTGAAGTTGCCGACATACTTTCAACCCCCCCCCCCTCTCCCCCCCCCCCCCCCACCTTGTACCGTCAAAGAAGCGTTGAGAAGTAACGATCGAGTGGTTTTACTTTTGGAAGGGGGAAAAAAAAACACACTTACAAAATTGGGTAAAACCTCTACGTGTGATTTAGCTGGACACTTAATTAATAAGAACACACAGGCATGAATTGAAACCGAATGACTGTCCTTTGCAGAGCAAATTGGAGAATAGCCTACTTGAATTCACTACGGAAAATAAGCTGCGTTGAGAGTGATCTTAACACATGACCGAGTCTTCGTATGGTAAGCCAGTCCCCTCTTGTCGGAAAAACTGTTTCTCCTCTTGTATAGTTATACATCAACCGTAAAGAAACAATCAAATATGTCTTTCCACGTGAAAGCGTCTGCACTCGGACTAACTGCGAGCTCGTCGACAGCGAACGGACAAGATCAGCAATATATTTCAGGAGAGACATGTCCCTGCCCGGTGACCATCGAGCTCAGCACCGCCGTATCCGTGTCCCTGGGCTTGGATTCGGCTCCACAGCCCAACGACCTGAATAATTGCTCCAAGAACGCTTTCGCAGAAAGCGTCCCGTCTACCGCCGCCAACAGCATGCAAAGTGCGCCAGAGTTCGGACCAGGGGTGAGCGTGTCCCCCGAAGTGATCAGGGGGCAGCCGAAGGACCCGGAGGAGATGGAGCAGGGCGCCTTCGATCAGGTGTCTGATGACATGTATCAGGGCAGCTGTATGGGTCTGCTCGGACCCAGTCAAGGGGACTCCGCGCTGCCCGAGGCGCGCGCTCATCCCGCGATAGCGCGATATGTCGTGAAGGAGTCCAACCTGTTCATCATGAACGCTGTGGAAGAGCCGTCCGATCCAACCCGACAGGACGAATTAATGCACGTGAAGACCTCGACTCAAACGGTGACCCCACCACTTTTCAGGGACACACCGGGGATGTGGTGCGTCGGCGAGCATGTACTATACAGCGGTCGGACCGGACCGGAGAGAAGTAGATCGTGCGGACATAATTTGTCCTGCAAACACTGTAACTATGGGCAACCCTCTTTTGGACCGAGGCAAGACTGCTACTGTGCCCCCTCCAGCGACGGCAACGGAGATGCAAACAGTGGTTTACAGACAGTTATGGCTCATGGGTACGGCCAGGGGGAAAGTTACCAAACTGCGGTTCCACAATGCCTGGGACATTACTCCAACATCAAGACCGAATCTCCCAGCTGGGTTGAATACAGAGATCCAAGTTTCAGGTAGGTCCGCCAAGATTATTTTGATAATCAATAGGCCAAAGTCCTCCCTCTGATGACACTTCAAATAATTTTAGTCTTCATGCCTATTTGACCGCAGTTATTGCAGTTTTATTTAACCATGGTAGGGTGAAAGTAAGGTTGGCGTACGAAGAGGCAGCTGTCTACGTGGGTGACCTATAAACATTTCAGCGTAATATCATTTGTACTCATGAGTCGGACGTGTGAACTCTGGTGAATGGTGTTGTACAACTCAGCCTAAACCTCTAAACCTCAGGATTTTTTTTTGTGGCGTTTTATTATGCTGCTTAAATTAAATGATCTTTATCAGTGCCAACAGTGCCATTATAAAAGGCGACTATTAAATCGTTTTTACGAATAAGTATAATTTTGGTTTGTATTAATATATAATATATCTATACAAATATGATATTATATTAGTAAAAAAATATCCTTCAATGAGTCCTTTCTCCAAAATAATAATCTGAAGAAAACCAATGTAATTTAGTTTTATTGCCGCCATCTTTCTAAACTTTCATACTCGTGGAGCAGTTGTCATCTCTATGAATAGCTATGCTGTACGTGTGTGGTGTGTAGATCTTGTGTTCGCTGGCCGACCACAGTTCATGGCTTTGTGTGTCTGCATTGCCCGGCCTCCCTTTGCTAGGATGTCTTTTCAACGATAAGACTGCCGTCTTGTGATTTATCGTCTTGCCCTAAGAGCAAAAGGTGGAATGGCTCTCCAAAGGGCTTTGACACATTAACACCTCTGAGTGAATATTTTATCTCTTCCGTGATATGTAAGCTATTCTCTTTCAAATAGGCTTACTGGTCTAATACTCTACTTTTTAATTCGGAGGTTTGTGTGTGTGTGTGTGTGTGTGTGTGTGTGTGTGTGTGTGTGTGTGTGTGTGTGTGTGTGTGTGTGTGTGTGTGTGTGTGTGTGTGTGTGTGTGTGTGTGTGTGTGTGTGTGTGTGTGTGTGTGTGTGTGTGTGTGCGTGTGTGTGTGTGTGTGTGTGTGTTTGCGTGTGTGTGTGTAGATATGATGATGTGTTCCCAGGAATGAGCGTGTACCTGTCAGACCGTAGAGTGTGTCAAGTATGTGGCGACGATGCCTCAGGTTGTCATTACGGGGCCGTCACCTGCGGAAGCTGCAAGGTGTTCTTCAAGAGGGCTGCAGCAGGTACACACACACGCATCCATCAACTTGATGTACACTAAACAACAACTTGAAACAACGATAGCACAGTTACAGCTGAAAATACACACAAATGTTAATTTACGTTACCTCTAAAACATTAACAGCAAACAGTAATTATACAAGAAAGTTACACCTTAACCTACACACAGACACACACCGCCCACTCCACACACACACACACACACACACACACACACACACACACACACACACACACACACACACACACACACACACACACACACACACACACACACACACACACACACACACACACACACACACACACACACACACACACACACACACACACACAAACTGCTAAATACAGTGTGTGTTATTCCTAAGAACGCAAACACATGCACAAACACATCTACACATTGTTACACCTAAACTCAGACAAAGCAAGAACCACACACATACACTCACACACACTTTACAAACATATGCACACATAAAACGCAGATTGGCCATTATTTGCCATCCCGTTCAATTAAGCCCACCAACTCTCTCACACAGACAGGGCAGAGTGACCTTAGATTGAAGCGCTAGAGAGAGAGAGAGAGAGAGAGAGAGAGAGAGAGAGAGAGAGAGAGAGAGAGAGAGAGAAGGAGCGAGAGAGAAGGAGCGAGAGAGATGGAGAGAGAGAGAGAGAGAGAGAGAGAGAGAGAGAGAGAGAGAGAGAGAGAGAGAGAGAGAGAGAGAGAGAGAGAGAGAGAGAGAGAGAGAGAGAGAGAGAGAGAGAGAGAGAGAGAGAGAGAGAGAGAGAGAGAGAGAGAGAGAGAGAGAGAGAGAGAGAGAGAGAGAGAGAGAGAGAGAGAGAGAGAGAGAGAGAGAGAGAGAGAGAGAGAGAGAGAGAGAGAGAGAGAGAGAGAGAGAGAGAGGAGAGAGAGGAGAGAGAGAGAGAGAGAGAGAGAGAGAGAGAGAGAGAGAAGGAGCGAGAGAGATGGAGCTAGTTTTTTTTGTTATTGGTTCACGCCTACATGTTGTTGTTACGACTAGTAGCGGGGGCATTGCTAAAGTACAGTGCGTGTGTGTGTGTGTTCTTTTGTGCGTGCACTCCTGCGTGTGCCCGCGTGTCTCTAGGTAAACAGAACCACCTCTGTGCCAGCCGCAATGACTGCACCATCGACAAACTGAGGCGAAAGAACTGTGCCTCGTGCCGCTTAAAGAGATGCTTCATGTCTGGCATGAGCCTCAAAGGTGAGTCTCTCTCCCTTACTCCCGGTCTCCCTCTCTCCCTGTCTCCCTCTCCAGTGTTTCTCTCAGCACTGGATGGTTAAGGCCTTAACAACAATAGGGCCCCGCCTTGACTACACATGTATAAAAAAAAACCTTGTAGGGTAAGGAAACATACTTCCATCAGGTGCTAAGAATATAGATAAATAATGCATTGGTAAATACTGTTCACAACAACAAACGTGCCATAAAGCTTTATAAATGGTATTGAAATGGCAGCGCTATCCTGGAGGAAAAACTGCTCGCTTATCTCCGGGAACACATCACGAGTGAATGGAGTTCGAGTTATTGTCACGAGTGCTAAATATCGGCAGAATTTAGTCAAGAAAACGTGTAGACACTTGGTCTAAATGAAGTCATCAAATGTTCCTTCCAACCCAGATGTACTGTAGCCATTTCATTTCAGAGCAGGCCAACGGCACATTCCAGGAGGAAAGTGCCAAAACAAAGCAACACTCGCCCACAACCTTATGGAAATGAATCACAATATTAGTTTCAGAATTTTCTTATTTAATGTTGGCTCTTTGTCTCACACCCCATTTGTCAAGCTGTTTTCTTTTATTGGCCTTGTCCTGTTTTGTGTAATAAGCACAGCAAATAAAATGGTTGGCTTGATATACAGCATTTGGAACTATTCATCCTTCCTTTCCTTTAGTCTATCCTATCCTCTTAAATTGACTCCATTATATCTGCGTGGGTTTTTTAATTGAATAAATAGTTGTTTGGGTTAGAAAATGTCCTGTCCTCTCCATCGACTCTATCCCGTGCGATTCTATCCTCATCTCTTCTATTCCATTCTATTCAGGTCGGAGGCTAAAGGTTGCCACTCAAACGCGAAGCAGGGATGAAGAGATGCCCCAGGCGTCGGAGAGTGATCGAGTGTTCGAAGCCAGCAGGATTGCCCCCACAAGCCACGCAGGTGAGGCTCAGGCTCTCTGTATCTGTATTCTGTCGCTTTGTATTCGTCGGTATTCGTCGGTTTTGCTTCCCTCGTTCTTCTTCAGTCAGTGTTCCTCGTTTCTGTCCAAAGTGACTTCAGACCGATCCGATCGTAGCAGGAATATCATCGGTATTACTGCAATGCCTTACAGTAGGAAAAACACAAGGGGGCAAATTGTTCAAATATTTATAACAAACTTTTTAAGAAATCGCTTATTATAATCGATATTATTTAGAGTGTAAGGGAGATGGTTGAGTTTCATCACCGGTCGGAAAGTGTGTGTGTGCAAGTTTGGGGGCCAAGTTGTGATAGTGCTTAACATCGATCCATCCAACCTGCCTCACCGTATGTCCATTGACCTGTCCGTTCTCTCCTCCACCACTGTGTTAGGCCGGTCTGTCTGCTTCGGCTAAGGCCCTGCTCCTTGTCTCCTCCCAGCTGCAGCCTGCTCCCAGAGCGTGGCCCCGGGTCCCTCTCCGAGCTTGCACTCCTGTCTCTCCCTGCTCAGCCAGCTGCAGGCCATTGAACCCTTGGTGGTCAATGCGGGCCATGACCCCACACTGCCCGACAGCTCAAGCTCCCTGCTGACCAGCCTCAACGAGCTGGGAGAGAGGCAGCTGGTCACGGTGGTGCACTGGGCCAAAGCCATACCAGGTACACTTCTGTGCTGTCTGTGCTGTCCGTGCTGTCTGTCTATCTGTCTGCCTGCCTGTCTGTCTGTCTTACTGTCTCTTCACAGTCTGCTTGTGTGTCTATGATCTCTTGTCTACCCGTCTCTTGTCTATCTCTCTTTCTCTCTTAGCTCAGTCTCTCAGCATATCCATCTCTCGCTTGCTTTGTGTATGTCTAGCACCCTGTCTTTGTATCTCACTCTATGTGTCTCATCTTTCTCTGTGTCTCTCTTTATCTATGTCTCTCTCTCTCTCTCTCTCTCTCTCTCTCTCTCTCTCTCTCTCTCTCTCTCTTCTCTCTCTCTCTCTCTCTCTCTCTCTCTCTCTCTCTCTCTCTCTCTATCTTCTCTCTATCTCTCTCTCTCTTCTCTCTCTCTCTCTCTCTCTCTCTCTCTCTCTCTCTCTCTCTCTCTCTCTCTCTCTCTCTCTCTCTCTCTCTCTCTCTCTCTCTCTCTCTCTCTCTCTCTCTCTCTCTCTCTCTCTCTTGCTGTATGTCTGTGTCTGTGTCGCTATCTTTCTCTGTATATGTCTATATCACTCTCTCTATCTTGCTGTATGTCTGTCTCTGTCTTTATTTGTCACTTTCTTTTTCAGCATCTCAATCACTTTGTTTGTGTGTGTGTGTGAGTGTGAGAGACTCGCTATATCTCGCTCATTCTAGTTTCTCTAAGGTTATCAAGCACTCTGGTCTCATCAATGAAATGGTAGTTTGGAAAATTTGCATTTTATTCTCACTGAGGCCAGGTGGTATTTTAGCATATATTGTCTTGGAAGAATAAACAAAAAGGAAATTATATCAATATAAGCTATTTACATCAGCATTTATATACACACATGCATACAAATACAAAGTCAAAGAGCATCTCACCATCTCTAATGCTAGCCAAGGCCAAATGTTTGACGCTAAGCAAGACCTGGCCAAAAGCTCCTTTCAGATTTAATATTTTCATAAAGGTTAACATACAGTCATACCCATTTGTTTTCTCTATTAAATGCAAACTGTGGCAGAGCACAGATTTAAAACAAATTTGAGGAAAAAATCAAACAGAATCTGCATATTTCTGATATCTGCCACTAGAGGGCGATGTGTTCACGTGTATAACAGAAGAAACACCAGCTCACGCTATGCATACCAACCATGTCTTTGTTTAAAGAATGGATACTTATTTTTCATTGAATGTAGTAATGTAGTGATACACATAGAAAGAGTGGTCAGGTAACTGATCCCCCCCCTCACCTGGGCAGGTTTCCGCGACCTGCACGTGGACGACCAGATGTTCGTGATCCAGTCTTCGTGGATGGGGGTGATGGTGTTTGCCCTGGGGTGGAGGTCTTACACGCTCACTAATGGCTCCATGCTGTACTTTGCTCCAGACCTGATCTTTGATGAGTATGTCAACAGCTAAACATTGCATTTCCTAAGCTATTTTTCCTTACCGAAAAAGTTTCCCTTTTCCGCTATTAAGTTTGTTCCTCTATTGAATAAACTATTGCTTGTCTGCTCACCCCCACAACAAAGTTGGCATCATAGTTTGTTGATGCATAAGGAGGTTTGAACTGTCAGCGAACACTCCCAAAGTGAGCACACTTACTCATTGTGGAGTAAACAAGTATATTTTCTTTATTTCCCTTCTTTCCCTCCTTGCACCTGCTTAACACATAGCCACACGAGGAATCGCCTGAATTCATCATTTATTCTATTTCAAGATTGAAACATCCTCGTCAATTTAACCAAGATGAGAGCTTCTGTCTCTTGTTTTCAGTTATTCTGCTTTCATCTTAAAGCTTTCATTTTATTTTTTAGCTCCCCTCATAAAAGCTACCGTTCTAACTGCCCTGGAAATGTTTTTGGCCCTTCACACTGTCTTAGATCTCGGGGGTGGTATCGAGACACATGAGCAGGCTTTTATTTTGAGTATTTCCCGTAAATGCATCCAGGATTACTAGAGCCACTAAAATCAGCCATGCGAAACATATATATACTTAAAAATACATAAATAAAATAATGATGTTATAGTTAAACATGGATTGTTGCCCGCTATCCCCCCCCCCCCTATTTGTTACAATCTCATAATTGTCATTATAGAAATATTATGGAAAAATACAGACATTTAACAAGTGGTGCATATGATGAATATACTAAACACATTCTGTGGGAGGAAATCGCTCATGAACGGGTTTTAGACTCATAGCAAGCATAAACAGGAAGAGAAACGACTGACTCAATTATAGAAAGCACGCTCTACATATTGGATTGTGTGGCAGAGAAGCAGCCGTATCATGACAGCGAGAAGGTGGGTTTCCCCTACTACACTGCCCCCCATTTCCATGAGAGAGCTGGGTTCAGTCAGCGCAGCGGCGAGGAAGGTTGTGTGCGTGGAATCCTAAAGCAAGCCCCTGGTCCCCTGGAGCTGCCCGCCTCTGTCTGATGTTTCATGCGGCCAGCAAAGTGCTCATTCAGTCTGCATTAGACCTCTGTCACTCTAGCAGGCTGCAGCAGACCTGAATGGTAATGGATACGCGTGCCCTTGCATCTGACCCTCATTTTTCTCTGCCTCTCCCGTCTCCTTCTCATTTTCCATTATCCGTATTCGCCTATTTTTCTCACCTGTACCGCTACATTTTTTTTTCTTCTTTTTCTTTCCCTCTCCCCCACCCCCTCTGTACATCTGTCTTCGGGTGCCCTTATTGCGAACGCCCCCCCACCCCACACACACCATCCACCTCCTACTACCCACTACACGGTTCTGATGTCTTTGTCACCCCCTCTCCCCTCCATCCGATCCCTCTCCTACCTTTAATCCTGCCTCCAATCCCCCCTCTCCCACACCGTGCATCTCCCCACCCCCACCCCCCCCCACCCCGCACACCGTTGTACTTTGTTCCCCCCTCCCAGGCAGCGGATGCAGGTGTCCAGCATGTACGAACACTGCGTGAGGATGCAGCTCCTGTCCCAGCGATTCAGCATGCTGCGGGTCACCCAGGAGGAGTACCTCTGCATGAAGGCCCTCCTACTCTTCAGCATCGGTGAGTCCCGTCCACCGTTGTCTCAGCACCTGGTGGGCACACATCCCTCCACTGTTGGTTGGGGAGTGGGGTTTTCTCAACAAAAAAAACAACGTGAACCGTTAAGTTCTTTCACAATCGCTGCACCTTTATGATGTACTCGCATTAGAATTCACGGTTTCTTGCTCTCGATAAGTGAATAGTAAATATTTACATGTTGTCATTTTGCGCTTAGCGTTTTTTTATTTGATTTTTTTTTCTATTACAGCAGAATGTGCTGAATTTTAAGTTTTGGGTTTGGTTGGGTGAATGAATGCCACGTTTCTGCCCCTCCTTCCACCCCAGTCCCGGTGGAGGGCCTGAAGAACCAGCAGGGCTTCGACAAGCTGCGGACCTCCTACATCAACGAGCTGGACCGCCTGGCAAGCCACCACGGCGAGACCACCCGCACCCAGAGACTGTTTCAGCTCACCCAGCTGCTGGACTATCTGCACCCGGTAATGAATCGCTCATAGTCCCGCCACAGCGTCCCTCCACCCCCACCACAACAACAACAACCCCACACCACCCACCCTTCGTTTAAAATCCCCGTCATCATCACGTTGTGCCTGGGCTAGCCCGACCAGAAGGTCATGACCCCCCCCCACCCCCTATCCGAGGTAAAAATCGTGTCATCTTATACCTCTTTCTATTTTGGCAGTGTGGTGGGTGTACTTTCTCTATGTGGATGTGTCTGAGAGTATGAGAAGTACTCAACCGTCCCAGCGTTAGCAAACCCCTCCTGCCAAGGAGAGTGAGGAGTGTCATCATTGATGTAAATTGACTTGACAAATGTGTCCTTGCACCGCTGTGTTGAAAATAAGTCGGAGCGGGTCCAGTCCCACACAGCAATGCCGGGTCACATTACCCACCGGCTTAGGCCCCTGCGTCTTGTTTACCCGCCGAGATCGGAATTGAAGATTTCGCCGATTTATTTTCTAAAGGTTGTAAGTACATCTTACGAAAATGATATCCCCAAATGTTTTAGATTTTTTTTTCCAAGGGGCGTTTTCTGGCAGGGTATCCTTGGGTGCTGTTGAAGACTGCCTCTTAAGAGAACATCCAGATAACACACATACTAGTACACACACACCCCTCGTGGCACTTTAAGCACCATAAACCCTAGAGCCCA
Organism: Melanogrammus aeglefinus; assembly: GCA_900291075.1. Classification (NCBI taxonomy): domain Eukaryota; kingdom Metazoa; phylum Chordata; class Actinopteri; order Gadiformes; family Gadidae; genus Melanogrammus; species Melanogrammus aeglefinus. Next base: position 2,062 of record OLKM01001167.1, on the reverse strand, counting down.
TTTAGGGGAAGGCTGGGGAGATTCAGTATCTGCTTTTATTTGGCTGCCAAATCCATGATGGCTCGTATATCAAATCGTTCTTTGTGCTGCGAATACTTTCATAGTCGCGCTGGTAGTTTATTAATATTTAACTCCTCGATTACATCTCATCACGCATGCTACGGTCCCTACGGCAGGATATTCATGTCGCTCGTTCTGTGTTCTTGTTCTTCCAGATCATCAGGAAGCTCCACCAGTTCACCTACGATCTCTTTGTGCAAGCGCAGTCGCTGCAGAACCGCGTCTGCTTCCCCGAGATGATCTCGGAGATCGTGAGCGTCCATGTGCCGAAGATCCTCACCGGCATGGTCAAGCCAATTCTTTTCCATAAGGCAGGCTAGGACCCTTTGCTTTCCTTCCCAAGCCTCAGGCTTCAAGCTTGCAACCACGGCTCACACAAGCCATCCATTCAGAATAAATGTAGTAAGGGGTTTAAAAAAAAATGTTACTTAACCATGTGCTATGGGTGGTCCATAAGACAGAAATAATGGAACTGATACATGCACATAATTACTTTCGCTACCTATTCACATACACACATGAAAGGGTATCTAAAACAAAACACTGACAATAATATGGTAGGTCTACAATAAGAAGCAGAACTTTTTTTGCGCACATTCCACCTTTATCTATCTAATTTATGTTCCTCTGTATTTGCAACAGGCATGCAGCATTTTCTTCTTGATATTGATCAACAGCATTGGAGAAAATAAATGTATAAGGCCATTGAAGACATAGTGCTTAACATGGGTTTGGGTGAACAGAGCTTGTCATAAATATGCATGCTGAAAATATGTTTCATGCAAGCCAAGTACGACACATTGTAGGCTACTTTCTTAGAACTCATTTTAAAGATGATTGTACAGGAATGACTACTGTCGCCCGAATATTGATTATTACACAAGAACTTCTTAATTCATTAATCTCCCTGAGCAATATCGATGCAGAAGGGTTTTCATGTGTCAAGCTGACTGACTGTTACAAAATACTGTCGATAATCTATTTGTAATTTTATCATGACAAAAGAAAAAAAAAACGCTCACTCTCTTTATCCCAATGTCGTATATATTGACTTGGGGAAGCGGGGGGAGGCGGGATTATTGGTTTGCTATCTTTGTTTAGTACTGCTTGTGGTATTTTCTGTGTCATTGCCAACTATAAGCGCCTTGCCCGTAATGTGAATGGACATTTTTGTCACGGTTTTAATTTTTCTACATTTTCACAAAAGTGTTACTAACCCGTGCTATATTCTGTCTACTCTTGCAATTGTTGCAACTGCTGGTGGACGACTGGACTTCACCGGATGCCAAGAGACGGCGGAACGGTTCCGATTATGTACAGCTTTCTGTTCTACCACGATGTGATGCATGAGTGTTAATTGTCCGTAGAGGGGGAGCGAGAATTTTCCAAAATTCTTCGCAGATCTTTTGAATGCTTTCTAGTGTCAATACCAGTGGCGGTGGGTCAATAGGCGGCGCTAGGGCGCCGCCCCTCTGTGAAATATTCACTTGAATATAATATTCACTTGAATATCATAAACTATTATCATTACGAAATAAATCAACAAAAATACAAAGCGTTTATCCTTGTTTAATTGTGTGATATATAGTTGTCACTGCCATTAACCATTTAAATACGCCTGAACATCAATGATTTGGGCTAGGTTATTCATAAGGGGTAACACTGTCGTTTTTTATTGCCCGTCATCAGATAAAACATAAGGGGTAACACTGTCGTTTTTTATTGCGCGTCATCAGATAAAACGTAAGGGGTAACACTGTCGTTTTTTTTCGCCCGATATCAAATAAAACATAAGGGGTAACACTCATTTTTTATTGCCCGTCATCAAATACAACAAGGGGTAACACTGTCGTTTTTTTATCGGCCGTGATCAAATAAAACATAAGGGGTAACACTGTCATTTTTTGTTGCCCGTCATCAAATAAAACGTAAGGGGTAACACTGTCGTTTTTTATCAAATAAAACATAAGGGGTAACACTGTCGTATTTTATTGCCCGATTT
>OLKM01001166.1:154029-165265 GCA_900291075.1 Melanogrammus aeglefinus | reverse complement strand
CTACATGATAGAGGCTTGCATATTGAATGCATTTGAAATACACAAGTCCTGGAACAGCCGGACTGTCATCATGGAAGATAGAGCAAGCCTTTAAAGAAAAAATTCCTTTGGATAACAAGGTAACTGATACTGTGAAATTTCTCCAAAACATAATGCACATCATAAGCTATTCCATTGATGTTATTTTAGCAAACAAAATTTTCATAATGTTTCAAACTCATTTTACAGTATTGAGACTGTTGATGCTTGTGGGAGCAAGCTGGTTGCTCCAAAGCGCACAGCGCGAGTTCTGCGCAACTGTTGGCGCTACTTATGCTACACAAGATCTTCAAGGCAAAGGCTCCTAATATGTGAGGACCATCAATGATCTATGTAAAGGTATACGGTATTAAACAAAGTACGATACGTCGAACAGTTGTCAGATCTATAACACGTCATACATCAACTGTGAATTGAAGGCCCAGGGTTTTTAAATGATTTCATATTTATGATAGGAATTATGATAGTTCACAAACTTCCACAGGGTGTTGGGGATATACAAGGAGCTTGGTCCTCAGTTAATGTCCATCTCGCATTGGCTTCTAGTCTACCCACGCGCTTTTGTCGCACACACCAACATTATAAACACTGAACCAAACTAAGTTACATCAAATCAACACACAGGAAGGACAGGGAGGTCCCTAGAACCAAAGCCATAACTGACGACAATAGATTCAATTATTGATCATCAAATACAATTATGTGTACACATGCTCTCCTGCGTAAACGTGAATGGAATGATCACGGCAGTGAGGTGTTGTGAATACTTAGGGAAGTCAGGGGGACTTTACCACAATGAAACTTTTTATATGTATTGATATATGTTGTGTGTTTAGTTGGACAGGGCCTAACAGACTCCGAGGAGACAAGTATGGACGTTATGGATGAAGAGGATACCAATATAGGCTCAGTGGCATCCAATGATCCACAGTATGAGTTACTAGGGGAAGGGAACCGCAGAAAGTCATAACGCAGGTTTTCCTGTCGAAAACAAAGGGCATGAGCCCAACCAGCCCCCACCACAAGGCCCAGTGACCAGCTGTGCCCACCTGAAGAGCCCGCTGTTGCCAGCCCCGTTGTCACCACTCCGAAGAGGCCGCGGTCGTACCACCCTCCACAACAAGCGCCCAGTTACCTGCCCCCACCCCCAATAGTGCCCAGGTGACTTTACCAAACTGACAATCGATTGAGGTCGGTCCGCACTCGTCAGTGACAATTATGACACCTACCTGTCAATCATGGGAGCCATGCCAGACCTGTCCTCTGATGAGGAAGTTAACGAGGCTATATTGGCCAGTCTTGAGAGTCATCCGTAAGTGATTGGTTAATATGACATTGTTTCAATGAGTAAAGTTTCAGCGATTTAAGTTGCTTTGCTTTGTTTTATGCAAAGAGCTGAAAGTATGTAAATGTCAATACATTGATCACATAGTATAATCCATTAACGTTTATTCTCTGAATTCTAATTTTTAACAGGACGTCTTAAAAATGATGAACCACTCTGCGAGGAGGTGCCCTCCTCGATCTTGGCTCCAAATTAATATCCATGAAAAAATGCAGATTTAACATAAACCGATTCTGCATGCTGTGCTTGATATGGAGCTGTTAGAGGTTTCAAGAGAGTGTCCTACAATCCGACCTCCAAAGTGTGTCAGATGTTCTCTGGAAATGACATTGCCCTGTGGATCCAGGAGGGAGTTCTCTGCGTCTACTTATGGAGGCCCCTGGCACCACTCCACAGATGTGTTGAGGATAGGGAAGGAAAAGCCAACTTGGCTTTGGGAAAGTTCAGGTATGCCTTTTAATTGTGTACTAGCGTCCTTTATATTGACTATAAAGCACCTTTTCTTTCCAAGGGTTTTGGCCTGTACTTAAATCTTAATTTTTTCTTCCATGCATGTGTTCCCTCAAGCCTTTAAGAAAGGGAACCAGTATTTTTTTGGCCGCCAGGCCAATTTGCGGTGAGCCTAGTTCATGGCGGGCCTGCTCCTGGGTTCTGCTCCTATTCTTTGTACTCCTCCCTGACCGGAAGATCGCCCAAGCCTGAGATGGAGGAGATTGCAGATTTGGACCTTTATGCCAAGGTCAAACAGGTAAACGCATTGTAAACATACAGAATACTCAATTGCCAGTAAATATATTGAACTATACAGAATTGTAATGCATTCTGCAAAGTCAAATATCCTGTCCGGGGATATTGTGTCCAATCAGAAACAAATTATAAATTCCATAGAATCCAATTGGATTCTAAGGAATTTTAACTGGCAACTATGCGTGTGTTTGAGTTTGTGTAAACACCCGCCCAACTCTACCTCTGAATCGCTTACTGGGACATTTTACTCTACCTCAGCCAATCATAATTTATGAGATTGTCTCGTTCCCACTAACCAAGGCACAACAGTAAAGAGAGAGAGATCTAATTGGTCTTAACTGCTTAAATCTTACTACTATAATAGCAGGCCTGTCGCACCAGTTACTCAAGTGCGCATGTGCCAAGCGCAAACGTATATGCACCGTAAGCAAGCACATGCGCACGAACATACACGAAAACGCACACACATGCGCACACACAAGCCCCTCGCGGACACACCGCACGTCAACACAAAGGCAGCGACACATACACGGAAGAGCGCGCCCGCACACAAACATGCACAGGTAAGACGTTGGCATCGGCACACGCGCAGGTAAGAACACACACGCAAGCATGCACAAACATACACGGAAATGCACACACATGCGCGCACACACCACGCGTCAACACAAAGGCAACGGCGGAGATAAGAGTTTATTCAACCATAATGTATACATGTATTGATTTGATTCTCCCATATTTTTGTTTTGTGTCCTTAGGTGTCAGAATGTACATCTTTAGATGAATTGCAACAGGCCACAGAACCACTTACAGATTATCTGGCCAATGCTGGGTGTCTCAGGCCATTGAAAGGCATAGAGGACAAAGACCTTTTGGTGGAGGACATCCTCATGTTCCAGGTGGTCCATCGCGTCAGTGGAGCATTTGAAAGGTTTGTGTAACTGTGTTGTTAAGCAAACATAATTAAAGAATAACAAAAGATGTCAACATATATTTATTAGTAAAAGCCAATGTACAACCTTACAAACATTCCGAAACAAGGCTTACATGTGTCCTGTAAAAATTACTTAAAGAACATCAGGTTTTAGATAGTTGTCAAATACAAGACCTTTTTGCATAATCAAAAACTCTGAACTGTCTTTCCTTTCATGTACTGGCTTTATCCAATCTGAAAACAGTTATTTGTATCTTCTCATATTTTTTTTTACAGATTCAGGGAGGGGATGAAGACCCTTGGTGTTCTTGATGCAATAAGAATGCACCCAGTTGCTTTCAGACCGCTGATGTGTCACGAGCCGTCCCCACTGACAGCCAGTGTACTCCAAAATCTATTTGTTATTCGACTGTCTGCAGTGGGCAGCAACAGAAGAAGGGCAGAGGAATGTGTTGTTCCATTTTGGAGGGACTACCTGATGGATATTGAGGGTAAGTATTATTGCTAGATATGGAATACATACTGCACTTTTTTCTCATTAAATTGCCTTCCTTCAGTTATGTGGTTTGAGTTGTATTAGTTTGTATCACCTACCTTTGTACAGTAGTTTTGTTAACTTTGAACCCTCTTTTCATATGCTCTTCTGTTTGTCTTTATCTTTCCATCCTTTTTAAAAGGGCATGCTAGATTAATTTTGTTTTCTTTGGTGTATTACTTTTTCAGAGCAAGAGGGACCCTTGACCCTTGGTGGCATCCTAGCCTTCGCAACGGGAGCAAATGAAATTCCACCCCTTGGCCTCTCCCCACGACCTTCAGTGGATTTTCTCCATGACCTTACCCCCGGACAAGGCCGTCATTTGCCCACTGCAAACACATGCATTAACTGCCTCAAGTTGCCATTAGTGAACAACTATGAGGATTTCAAGAACAGCATGGAATTTGCTCATTTATAAACACGCAGGGTTTTGTTCAGGAATGACTCCCAAGGAAACAAGTTATTTTTTTCAATGTTAAAAATGTTAAATGTTCAATGTTTCAAACTGAAGCATAAATTGTCAAGGGCCTTTGATTAAAGGTCAAATATTATAGCAACAGGTGTGAGTGTGATTAGCCGTTACAAGCCGTTTAGAAAATCTGCCTCTTTTGTCATCACAAGGGGGCGTGTCCACCTAGATTTAGGCTGGATAGTTCAGTCTACCAGCCTACCCAGTGGACTGTAGAAAACAGTCATCTATCCAGCACACATCTAGGTGGACATGCCCACTTGTGATGTCAAAAGAGGCAAATTTTCTGAACAGCTTGTAACGGCTAATCACACTCACACCTGGTGCTGTAATGTGACCTTTTAAAGGAGAAATCCAGATCAATGGATTCTGGGATATGTTAAATATATGATAACAAGATGGGATGTTCGTTAAGGAGCACTAAAAGCGCATGTAGATGCATTCTTAAATTGTCGATTCTACCAAAGCGCCATCAACTTGGAACCATGGGGGCATCATCTCATGGTAAAAACGAAATCGCTATTTTAAACCACTTAAAAGGCTAGAAGTAGCCTGACACTTCTAGACGATGACATTTTATACACACAATACCATCAGTAGTTCACCCGTCGACGCCATTTTGGATTTAAGACTCGATAAGTATCTTGGCGAACACAGAGCTTATGTGTTGTTCACGGATGTCACAAGCTCTGTTCGTCAATCTACCTATCGAGTCTCAAATCCAAAATGGCGTCGACGGGTGAACTACTGATGGTATTGTGTGTACAAAATGTCATTGTCTAGAAGTGTCGGGCTACTTCTAGCCTTTTAAGTGGTTTAAAATAGCGATTTCGTTTTTACCATGAGATGATGACCCCATGGTTCCAAGTTTATAGCGTTTTGGTAGAATCGGCTAAAACAGACAATTTTTAAGAATGCGTCTACATGCGCTTTTGTGCTCCCAAACGAACATCCCATCTCGTTATCATATTTAACATATCCCAGATCCATTTTAAACCGCGGATCTATTCCTTTTAACCCCTCCCCCCCCCCCCCCCCCCCAATAGTGTCCCAATTTCCTTGACACTCCTACTCGTTAAGAGAGTTCACCAGACTCAAAAATAATTGAATGCCATGGTTGCCGTCATCGGTTAGTGGGTCTACATTTTGTATGATCCTGTTTACAACTGTTTCATTGAACATAAAATCATTTACTGGAACAACAACATTGTTTGAAGTCTCAAAATGTACTGGGGGGTCTTCATTCATTTCAGAGTTGTCACTCCCAACTAAAATGTTCTGCATTGCCTCTCCACTGTTAAGAACACCTCTCAGCCACAGTTGAAGAGGCGTTTGGTATCCCTGTGTAGATAATCCATGGTTGTTCCACTGGTTTCTGAATTCTGCAGTTGACCTTTGAACTCTTGGCAAATAGATGTAGTGTAGACAAAATAAGTGCAGTTCATTTGTAGAATTCAGTATGCCCTCATTTTCCATGAAGGAGAAGAGATCACTGTAGTAGAAGGAGACAACTCTGTTTGACTCTGCCCACAACCGCTCAATCCTCTGGTTGTGAACACTGCGTCCAGTGATGACACTATTTAACCCTCTTCTTTCCAGCATATACCGGGCAACGCCGGTGTTCTCCATGCCATGATCACAGCGTACTCTCAAGGGAAGGCCAAAATTCTCTACACCTTGCCGAAAAAGTTCCAGTACACTTGATGCTCTATTGTTATTTAGGCACTGCAAGTATATGATGGTCCTACTAAAGCCGTCAACACATCCATGAAAGTCTATTCTCCACCTGACCAGTTTGTGGTTTCCGTCTATATGCCTATCGGAAGAAAATTAAAAAAAATTGCTACATTTTTATTGCAAGGGCTATGCTAGCTGTAGTACCAATATACTGTATACGAAGTTAATGTAATATAAAAAAAAAGAAAACTTACCATAATTGATTGGGATTTTGAACCGAATAAATTCTTCTGTGAATTACTCGACGTCTACGGAAGGCCCGACCAATTGGGTCAAGATGTTGCAGGCAGCGTCGCACACGCCACCGCTGTATTCTAAGGTTGCGTGTTTGAAGGCTCGAACGGACATACCTTTCCCCTGAACCTGGAGTGGTTTGAAGGATCTCTCTGATGACGTTACACAAGGCCTCATCAGACATTGCTGTATAGCTGAGGGTACCAATTTGTAGCTGCTGTCTGTAACGATACAGTGTCCTCCTGCTGATTCCAAAGCATACAGCTATTCGTTCCCAATTCATGCCAAATGACAAACAGTAGGCGATTTGTTGATGGAGTATATTGTATGGAGGGCAACCAGGATGACCAGTTCTGATAGTAGGTACTCCTAAGGTCAACATGTTCCTTCCCACTGACCTTTGGTTTTGATAGGAATTTATGACATATTGAAAACATACATGGAGCGCCTCCAGGTCACCAAAGCTCCCCTGATTGTCACCCTCAGTGCTGCTGGTTAATCGAGAGCAATAAAGAGATTGTCCGAGTATAACCATCAAGCTCAGAAATCAATCTGTCCAAAATTACACTGTCATGTCCCAAACTGTCAGTTTCCCTCACAATTCTCTGAACACACTGCAGTGCGTCAGTGAAAAAGATCGCAATGTCTTCCTCATTACCATTTACCTCCACAAACAAAAAGTGACTGTGGAAAATAAAGTAAATAAGAAGAAATGCCACTGACATCTTTTTGCCACGGTTCTTTCTGCTGCTTGATTTAAATGTTCCTTGTTACTCTTGAGTTGGTGGTGCTAGCTTTACTTTCAAAGCAGCAAGCCCGATAGATAATATGCGGCGGGAGAGGAGCCACATAGGGACCAATGTGGGCCAGTGCCATTATGATTGACAGGTGGCCCACTCCATCAGGAACCGAGGAATCAAACACATCTGTTTCATTCAAACTCACTTCCGTTTCCTTCAAACTCACTTCTGTTTCATTCAAACTCCCTTCCGTTTCATTCAAACTCACTTCCGTTTCCTTCAAACTCACTTCCGTTTCATTCAAACTATTAAAGTCCTTTTACATGTAAGTATGAGAGTGTATAGTCGTGTATGTGAGAGAGTATAGTAGTGTATGTGAGAGAGTATAGTAGTGTATGTAAGAGAGTATAGTAGTGTATGTAAGAGAGTATAGTAGTGTATGTGAGAGAGTATATTAGTGTATGTGAGAGAGTATGTAGTATATGTGAGAGAGTATAGTAGTGTATGTGAGAGAGTATAGTAGTGTATGTGAGAGAGTATATTAGTGTATGTGAGAGAGTATAGTGGTGTATGTGAGAGAGTATAGTAGTGTATGTGAGAGAGTATAGTAGTGTATGTGAGAGAGTATATTAGTGTATGTGAGAGAGTATGTAGTGTATGTGAGAGAGTATATAAGTATGTGAGAGAGTATAATAGTGTATGTGAGAGAGTATATTAGTGTATGTGAGAGAAGTGTATGTAAGAGTATAATAGTGTATGTGAGAGAGTATATTAGTGTATGTGAGAGAAGTGTATGTAAGAGTATATAAGTGTATGTGAGAGTATATTAGTGTATGTAAGAGTATATAAGTGTATGTGAGAGTATAATAGTGTATGTGAGAGAGTATATTAGTGTATGTGAGAGAAGTGTATGTAAGAGAGTATATAAGTGTATGTGAGAGGATATATGTAGTGAAGTAATGTGTATGTAGTATATTAGTGTATGTGAGAGAGTATAGTAGTGTATGTGAGAGAGTATAGTAGTGTATGTGAGAGAGTATAATAGTGTATGTGAGAGATTATAATAGTGTGTGTAAGACCAAGTATGAATTCTGTCCCAGGCGGCCCCTCATATGTTTCTGTTCATATTTCTGTAATATTCAAGTTGTGTTCAACCTGTTTTCACTGTTTCTAAATTTCATGTTAAAGCTGTCATTTTACCATATGGTTTGTAGGCATAAAAGGACATTGAAAGCCACAGTTGAGTTTGTATTGGCTGACATTAAAAGGATAATGTTCCTCCTGAAGTAGGCCTATGTTTCATTTAATTTTGGTAGCACATCTGCCCAGTCTTAATTCAGTTGACCATGGTATTTTCTCACACTTACACACTTACTCACGAGCAACTAGTTCTTCATGAGCTTACTACTGTAATTTGCTGGTGAAATAAATTCACAGAGAAACACAACCATTGCTAAAGGTGCCATGACATGCTATTTTATGGATGCTTTAATAAAGCTATTAGTGGGCCACTAACACGGTATTCAAAGACGTTCACGAAATTCAGCCGTGGTGCAGAGTTACAGCCACCCCGAGCCAGTTGCACATTGAGCTTCCCCCGAATGCGCTGTTTTGGTGTCTGTAGCTTTAATGTAAATGAGGAGGAGAGAGGCGGGTCAAGGAGGAGGGTGGGGGTGTGGCCCTGAGCAGCTTGCGGCCACGGTACCATGCGCTCTGTTTACAGTGGATGTATCGCAATGGAGAGGCGCACACAGCCTTAAGCCGTGTTCTGTAAATACTCTAGAACACACAGGAGTCCTGGAACTCTATATCAAAATAATATCATATAGCCTACAAAATATCTATATCATATAATATATATTATCACGGCCAAAAGCTGTGTTAGCCGATATTATGAATCCCAAACGACCGCGTTGGGTTCTCCTACGTTCCTGGTTCTTCCACGTCCACATCAATGTGAAGTAAGACTGAACCGCGACAAGGAGGAGAAAGGGATTGTTGCCGGGCAGCGCTTAGGCACCTCCGCATCCTGCAGCGCGGTGGTCCCTCGGCAGCGGGAAGCGGGGCTCAAGCGGGAGACATTCGCCGCCAACAATCCCTTTCTCCTCCATGTCGAGGTTCATGTTCTTGAGGGAGTCAAAGCCAAAGTTCCTTTCGCCCAATTCATTCTCAACCATGGCTGAGATAACCCCCACTACGAGTCTCGTTGTAGAAATACCAGAGACGAGAGTCCGACGTGTTATGCGCCATTACACCAAAAGCAGAACGGTTATCCAAATAACAAGGAAGTGTACAATACTTGCGTTACAGTCCTGGCGCTCTATATCTAGGCCTAAATAATATCATATCATACATAGATATCTATATCATATAATACAAATTATCACGGCCAAAAGCTGTGTGCGCCTCCAGACTATATTATGAATCCCAAACGACTTCGTCGGGTTCTGCGACATCTCTGTTTCTTCCACTTTCACATCAATCTGAAGTAGACTGAACCGCTCGCCGGCTGCCCGCTGCCGGGCTGTGGTGCTTGGCAGCGGTGGTGCCTCGCGGCAACCGGTGGCATGTCGCAGTTCATGTACCCCCAATTGCTTCTCAACCATGGCTGAGATAACCCCCACTACAGTCTCGTTGTGGAAATACAAGAGACGCCAAAGAACCGACAAGAAACACTTACACACACACATGTGGCGCTTGCACGGTCATGTCTCATTGGCGGGCCAAGGCTCTGGGCAGGCCAGGCAGAGTAAGGGGAGGAGCTTACTGCAGCGTGACGACATAGGAAACCACATTCCAAATCTGCGTGCTTGAGCCTCTGTTTTTTTCAAAGGCGAGCAGACACCTAGTTCTTTAACAAAACCACACTTTAACACCTTTGAAATTGCAGGCAGGTTTACAGCTCCATTTGTTTAAACGATGCTGGGCACAACTGCTTCCCTCACACATATATCCGGAGCATCTACTCAAATCTTGTTTGGTCATTCCCTATATAGTTCACTATTTAGTCAACACTATAGGGAATAGTGAGTGAAAGAATGAATGAGGGAACGATTTTGAACGCAGATTTTGTCTCCTAAACGAGAGAATGTGATGGTTAGAAAAGTAACGTCCTTTGTCTTTGGTGCAAGCTTGACATGTTGCATGATTATTGTCTAAATATGAGACACGGACACATTTCATGAAGTAGAGAGGAGATGACTGGCAGAGGGCTGGTGAGCAATGGGAATGGTGAAGTGTGGTTGGCTGAAAAGGTGCAGGGATAGCAAGCAGATGTGCTGATGCCTACAGCAGAGGCACAGAGGCACAGAGAGACAGACAGGAGCACAGGAGACACATGGAAGGGAGAAACATAAGGGGAAATACTGGGCCGCAGCCATGATGAGTACAATTTACTCAGAAATTGACTAAATCATAGTTGTCTCATTAAAAACCAATGTTGTATGGTTACCGGTTGGTTTTTCAGACGGACCTAACAAGTATGGTAAAAAAAATGTGGTAATTAAAAAATAATATAAAAATAATCTTAAATCTGAAGTGATATTAATAAAATAGATTTTTTTTCAAGTTCATGGGTGTAATTTGTAAGTTTCTACAATGTCTAGAAATTGTGGTCCTAAAAAGGTAGGCATTTTTGTGGTGGTCCTAAGAAGGTAAGTAATACGAGAATGCGCGTGTGTGTAAATAGGTGTGTGTGTGTGTGTGTGGGGGGGGGGGTTTGTATGCACATTGTGTGTGTACGTGGGTTTGTACGCACATTGTGTGTGTGTAATGAATGGATGAATAGAGTGATGCATTGATGGATCACTCAATGAATGACTCAGTAAATGGATGGATGAATCAATGAATGGGTGGGTGAACAGATGGATGAATGAATGAACAGATGGATCTACAGATGGATGAATGGGTGAGTAGATGGATGACTGGATGAATGCATGGATGAACAGGTGGATGGATGGATGAATGGATGGAACGATGAACTGATGAACGGTTTAATGGGTGAATGGGTGAATGGGTGAATGAATGAACAGGTGGACGACTCGATGGGTGGATGGATAAACGGATGGATCGATGAACTGATGAACTGATGGAATGGTTGAATGGTTGAATGGGTGGATGACTCGATGGGTGGATGGATGAATGGATAGAGGCGTAAAGAATGTCAGTGTTAATCCGTCTACCAGAGATCAGTCTCAGGTGTCTGCTGGTGAATGGGCCTGTGTCACACACGATATCCCAGCGGCACAGGGACAGGGGTGGGAGAGGGAGAACCGCGGGGACATTATGAGAGGAATGTGTGTGTGGGAAACGCTTCTTCTGAACAAGTGCGATGGAAGGTTCTGTTTTATGGGGTTCTGTTCTGACCAGTTGGAGCAGTGAGATGTCCTGCAGCCGACTGTCTGTACATTCAACACTGCTGTCTCTCTCTCTCTCTCTCTCTCTCTCTCTCTCTCTC
>OLKM01001166.1:141529-149029 GCA_900291075.1 Melanogrammus aeglefinus | reverse complement strand
AGCTCCATTAATCAACCGTTCCCGAAACCTCCCTGATACACACTACATCACACAAACAAACACACAAACAGCTACACCCCCATCCATGTAGCCTGTATCCCAGAAATGTGTGTGTATGTGTGTGTGTGTGTGTGTGTGTGTGTGTGTGTGTGTGTGTGTGTGTGTGTGTGTGTGTGTGTGTGTGTGTGTGTGTGTGTGTGTGTGTGTGTGTGTGTGTGTGTGTGTGTGTGTGGGTGGATTGGGGGGCGGGGAATGCGTGTTACCCAAAACCACAATAGCGCTTTCAACCATCGATCACCCATCTGGATCTTATTGTCTCCTCATGCCCCCAAACAGGACACCTCGCACGCACCCCTGGAGAGAGAGAGAGAGAGAGAGAGAGAGAGAGAGAGAGAGAGAGAGAGAGAGAGAGAGACGGACGAGCGAGAGAGAGGAGAGAGAGAGAGAGAGAGAGAGAGAGAGAGAGAGAGAGAGAGAGAGAGAGAGAGAGAGAGAGAGAGAGAGTGTATTTGTGAAGTGTGTGATGGTTTAGGGTCAGACATAGGGATGTGGGGTGATTAATCATTGGTATATTGGTTGTGGGTCAGGACAATGACAGAGACGGCTACAGGGGGATGCAGGGTGATGTGTAAATGGTTGCTCCATGCACTGGGTGTTCTGGATATTAGTCTTAGAGTAGAACTCACAGGGGGGCACATTTCAGCAGGGCTTTAAGGGTCATTTTCTGTGCATGTGTGTGCGTGTCTCTGCGTGTTTGTGGAGGTGTATGTGTGTGTATGTGTGTGTGTGTGTGTGTGTGTGTGTGTGTGTGTGTGTGTGTGTGTGTGTGTGTGTGTGTGTGTGTGTGTGTGTGTGTGTGTGTGTGTGTGTGTGTGTGTGTGTGTGTGTGTGTGTGTGTGTGTGTATAGGTTTATGAGTTAGGTGTAACAGAGCTTCAGTGAAGTTAGAACGTTATGTAACCGTGTTCACACGTGTCTTTGGTCAAACCCAGCAACACATGTACATTTTCCGCCTCCACAAACATCTTTTAATTCACCATCGAATTGGAATGTGAGCTTTAAAGATGTAGGGCGACTGATAATTGCTCTTATACTCATGCAGGTGTATATGAAGGCTGACCCTGGTCATGTTGTGCACTGCTAGTGATTAAAAGAAACAAAATGTATCGTATTGCACTATAGATGTCTACATGCGCTATATATGTATTTTAAACCCTAACCCCTGTGTCTCCTCAGCCTTCTCACCCTCAGCCAAGCTGAAGTATATGTTTTTGTGATATGAAGGTTGATATGAATGTTTCTTCAGGCTACTGGCGTGTCCCCTTTCAGTTTTTGGAAGGGTTTTTTTTCACACCATGTTGTTTATCAACGTGTTATGTCATGTGGACCAGGGTGGTTTAGATCATGATGAAGCAGGGAGTGCAGTCTGCAATATAAAAAAGAGAGGCAAGGCAGACCAAGTTAGAAATGGGGGGTTGCAATCAAAATTGTTTAATCCGAAGTATATCGAATAACAATGTTAAAAGAACAGAAGTTGCCCATCTTCTCAGAAGAAAATATGTTTTTGCTTCACTTCTGACCAGAATCAACAATAGCTAAGAAAACAAGAATCTCACATAGTTGTATAATGTGATTGGCAGACCTTTTTTGAACATTGTATGGCCTCGCCCATATGTACCAATTAAAGACTGCCCAGGCACGGCCTGAGTTATGAACTGCTCAGCCTCGTTCCTCGTGCCTCACTGCCTTATGCTGCGCTGGACGTTCCATTCCTTTCCTATCTGACACTTGGTCTGACCCGCAACGCGTTGGATTTACCTAACGCATGCATCAAATCCACTTCCTAGACCGGGACAGAATTATCAAAATAGCTAGCTAGCTAGCATTGCATTTACATTTTATGGATCACGACACAGTGATGCAGGTGGTGTGTGCCTATAACGTTACTCCCTAGCCCTAACGTTGATTGGCCGGTCCGCTTTTTTGGGTTTTGAAATTTGGTTCCAACGCGAGCGAGGCAAACCGATTCTAACAAGAGGTCAGAAATTTCAGAGGAGGTAACCGGGAAAATGTTGTCATTCACTCAAGACCTCAACACGGAACTACAGAGAACAAGGTCCATGAGAGTAAAAAACACATCCTGATACATAACATCCAAGAGATTTATGAAATAAAAACGGCAGAATGATAATAAACTGTTTCCTGTAAACCTGTACAATTTGAAGTAACAAACTATATGTTAAGATCTCCAAATCAGACTGCAGACATTTACAACGTCCCTGATGAGGAGAGAGTACCACTGAGAGTGGGACGCTCTGCTATTCATCCGTTGTGTGTGCAGAACTCGTATGGTTTCACTCTGCTACACTTCCACATCGCCCTATCGTACATGAAGTGACATAGACAAACACACACATGCATACACACACAGACACACGCAGACACGCGTAAGCACATACATACACACACACATACGCACACACATGCAAACACACAAACGCACAGCCGCAGACTCACATACATGCACACACACACACAGACAGACACATATTACAAGACGCACACACACACACAAACACATACAGACACACACACACAACACAAATATTACGACACACACACACAGACACAGACACACACACACACACACACACACACAGACACACACAGACACACACACACACACACACACACACACACACACACACACACACACACACACACACACACACACACACACACACACACACACACACACACACACACACACACACACACACACACACACACACACCCCATGCCAGAGCAGCCTCTGTGCAGAGGAGATCCACAGAGGTGTGTTACCATATGAGCATCAAACACATTGCTGCCTCTCTTTGATCGGGGATTACAGAGTAATTGATGCCCCGTTTTATGGGATGGTCTGGCCGACGCCGTCCACAGAATATGCAATAACTCCCCCCCCCCCCCCCCCCCCCCCCAACCATGTAGTGGCTCCACCACGACTAGAACTATCTGGATGGCCCCCGACCCTCAGCTGGCCCATCCCTCCCCCCTCCTCCCTCCCCCTCTCCCCTCCCTCACCTGCTTTCCTTGACTCCCCCCCACCCCCCCCCCCATGCTTGCTTATGGCACCTCTCTCCTTCTGCTCTGCTCAGGGTGATAAGCCCCAATTATGACTGCCATGGTGCAGCAGACACTCACATACACACACACACGCACACACACACACACACACACACACACACACACACACACACACACACACACACACCACACACAACTTCCCCCACAACACACACACACACAAACACACACACACACACACACACACACACACACACACACACACACACACACACACACACACACACACACACACACACACACACACACACACACACACACACACACACACACACACACACACACACACACACACACACACACACACACACACACACACACACACACACACACACACACACACACACACACACACACACACACACACACACACTCACACACACACGTACACAGTAGGTCTATGTCAGAAATTTGACGCAAACATTTGACAGGATTTACGAACACATACTTACACACACACACACAGACACACACTGACATGGGGAGACAGTGATGTGGTGCGGGGGTCTGTCTGGCTGAGTGTTAAGGCCGCACAGAGCTGCTGGCGACAGGTTGGAGAGGGGAGATGGCCGACTAAGCCTAATCATACAGGGGAATGTCTGGGCCACCTGACCATCACACTGTCTCTCTGTTTCTTCTTTTATTCTCTCATGTGTGCTGGCCTATGTTGACGTTTGGTTTCTTTGTGTTGTCGTATTTGTGTGTGTTCATATCAATGCATTCCCCACACATTTAAGTAGAGCTATGCTATGTAACCTGTGCTTGTGTCTTCATATGTAGCCTGTGTGTGTGTGTGTGTGTGTGTGTGTGTGTGTGTGTGTGTGTGTGTGTGTGTGTGTGTGTGTGTGTGTGTGTGTGTGTGTGTGTGTGTGTGTGTGTGTGTGGGTGGGTGTGTCTATGTCTGTGTGTGTGTCTGTGTGTGTGTGGGGGGGGGGTTGTATGTGTGTGTGTGTGTTTGTTGTGTTGGGGGGGGGGGTTGTATGTGTGTCTGTGTGTGTGGGGGGGTGTATGTGTGTGTTTGGGTGTGTGTGTGTGTGTGTGTGTGTATGCGTATATGTTTCTGTGTGTGTGTGTGTGTGTGTGTGTGTGTGTGTGTGTGTGTGTGTGTGTGTGTGTGTGTGTGTGTGTGTGTGTGGGGGGGGGGGTTCACTGTCTATGGCCCCTAAAGCTACGTGGATTAGAAGCTAGACCCCACCGGAGCATGACAAGGCTTTTGTCTCTGGAGCCCAGTGGTTTTATGGCTGAGCACTCACTCTCATATATGTGTGTGTGTGTGTGTGTGTGTGTGTGTGTGTGTGTGTGTGTGTGTGTGTGTGTGTGTGTGTGTGTGTGTGTGTGTGTGTGTGTGTGTGTGTGTGTGTGTGTGTGTGTGTGTGTGTGTGTGTGTGTGTGTGTGTGTGTGTGTGTGTGTGTGTGTGTGTGTGTATGTGTGTGCGTGTGTGCGTGTGTGTGTGAGTGAGTGAGTGAGTGTGTGTGTGTGTGTGTGAGTGTGTGTGTGTGCGTGTGTGTGTGTGTCTGTGTGTGTGTGGGTGTCTGTGTGTCTGTGTATGTATGTCTGTCTCTGCGTGTGGAAGTTATTTGTTTCTTTATTCTCCCAGCCTTGTTATTTCTTAATCGCAGCAATGTGACAGAGCAGTGTGTGTATGTGTGTGTGTGTGTGTGTTTGTGTACGTGCGAGTGTATTAGTGTGTGAAAGAGAGAGAGCGTGTATGCATGAGTTTGTGTAGTTGTGTGTGTATGTGTGTTGTGTGTGTGTATGTGTATGTGAGTGTGTTTTTTGTGTGGTGGAAAGATGCCTGTGTGTCCTGTAAATAACTACAGAAGGGTGGAGGGCTTGCTGTGTGTGTGTGTGTGTGTGTGTGTGTGTGTGTGTGTGTGTGTGTGTGTGTCTGTCTGTCTGTCTGTCTGTCTGTCTGTCTGTCTGTCTGTCTGTCTGTCTGTCTGTCTGTCTGTCTGTCTGTCTGTCTGTCTGTCTGTCTGTCTGTCTGTCTGTCTGTCTGTCTGTCTGTGTGTGTGTGTGTGTGTGTGTGTGTGTGTGTGTGTGTTTGTACGTGTTTGTGTGTGGAGAGGGGAGGGCATTTTATTCAATGTATTTTTTCCTTGGACTTAAAATGGCCCCTCAAATGTTTTCCGACTTGAGAACTCCCCCCTCAGCACTGTGAGTCCTTATTGACGAGGGAATCTACCATCAGTCTTGTGGTGATTACACCCACCCACCTATCTCAAGGGTGGTTCCCTTATTCACCCTCCAGTTTGTGTGTGCGTCTGAGTTTGTGCGCATGCACGTGTGTGTGTGTGTGTGTGTGTGTGTGTGTGTGTGTGTGTGTGTGTGTGTGTGTGTGTGTGTGTGTGTGTGTGTGTGTGTGTGTGTGTGTGTGTGTGTGTGTGTGTGTGTGTGTGTGTGTGTGTGTTAATTGAGGATCACAGGCGCTTGCTGCACTTTTCCGCGGAACTGGGATCCCGCTGGGAATGTGGGAGCAACTGACCTGACAGATTAAAGAGTCCTGGCTCCCGGGGCGCCTGCCCCGAGGGGCGCGCGGCGCGGCGGCGGCACGCCACGACCACAGACAGAGCGGGCAGTGTGGGGGCTGGGCTGAGGCCGCTCGGTGGTCCAGAGTGACATACAGAAAAACACACCCAGGAGCACGCACACAGATACACACGTATAATCACACAGATAATCATCACCCAGTCTTGCGCAGTGGAATATTTCTCGTCTAGCAATGTTCAGCTTCAATGAGTTCCCTCCAGAATACAATAGTAATACAATTGTGTCAACTAAAGGAGTACTGGTGTGAACGGGGAACCAGGGAGTAGAAAGACGAGAGACCAGAGACCAGGACAAGAGACCAGAAACCAGAGAGACCAGAGAGACCAGAGACCAGAGAGACCAGAGACCATAGACCAGAGACCAGAGACCAGAGACCAGAGACCAGAGACCAGAGAGATCAGGGAGTAGAGACCATAGACCAGAGACCAGAGACCAGAGACCAGGGACCAGAGACCAGAGACCAGAGTGGACCAGAGACCAGAGACCAGAGTGGACCAGAGACCAGAGACCAGAGACCAGAGAGACCAGAGACCAGAGACCAGAGACCAGAGACCAGAGACCAGAGACCAGAGAGACCAGAGAGGAACCAGGGAGTAGAGACCAGAGACCAGAGAGATCAGGGAGTAGAGACCAGAGACCAGAGAGAGCCAGGAGTAAAGACCAGAGACCAGAGACCAGGACCAGAGAGATCAGGGAGTAGAGACCATAGACCAGAGACCAGAGACCAGGGACCAGAGACCAGAGACCAGAGTGGACCAGAGACCAGAGTGGACCAGAGACCAGAGACCAGAGACCAGAGACCAGAGACCAGAGATCAGAGTGGACCAGAGACCAGAGTGGACCAGAGACCAGAGACCAGAGACCAGAGACCAGAGAGACCAGAGAGATCAGGGAGTAGAGACCAGAGACCAGAGAGAGCCAGGAGTAAAGACCAGAGACCAGAGACCAGAGACCAGGACCAGAGAGATCAGGGAGTAGAGACCAGAGACCAGAGAGATCAAGGAGTAGAGACCAGAGACCAGAGAGAGCCAGGAGTAAAGACCAGAGACCAGAGACCAGAGTGGAGAGAGATCAGGGAGTAGAGACCAGAGATCAGGAAGCCTCCAGGCAGTCTGGTCCTTCCTACCACTGAGACCCTGATCTTGTTTCACATATTCAGTCCCAGCAGGAATGCAGTGACTAATGGTGTCCGGGAAGAGGCCTGCTGCTGCTGGCCTGGTGGCAGCAGCACCTCCTGGGGTCTGGTGATCCGGGTGAGGCATACTGTACTAAACTCATGCACAACGCTCTGATGTTTAGTCTGTCTTTTTCAACTATATTCTGTGTTGATGTTCACGATGAGGAATGTCAGTTGATGGCTCGTAGCGGCGATGCTGTGTGATTGAATATGATAAGTAGTGCGGTGCAACAGCACTCAGCGAGTGTTTTACAGGCACGTGGGTGTGTGTGTATGTGTTGTGTATATATGTGTGTGTTTGCCGTGTGGGCATGAGTGGTATGCGTTCGCGCGGCTACGGAAACACTGGCGTTAAACCCCAGCGGTGGAGTAGGTGGTGATGGCGAGAGGTGATGCGGTCCACAGCCCCAAGAAATGCACAAGAGAAATACACCCAAATTAAGTCCAGCTGCATGTATACACATAAAGACACCTAACGCATGTGTGTCTATTTGTGTGACTGATTCTGTGTTGTGCTAAATGTGTGTGTGTGTGTGTGTGTGTGTGTGTGTGTGTGTGTGTGTGTGTGTGTGTGTGTGTGTGTGTGTGTGTGTGTGTGTGTGTGTGCGTGTGTTGTGTGTGGTGTG
>OLKM01001166.1:132500-138449 GCA_900291075.1 Melanogrammus aeglefinus | reverse complement strand
GTGTCATCCACCGTGGGCCACATCAGTACACTTCTCCACATTGAACTAGCGGAAACATTTCAATCGATATGTACGTGTTGCTACAGGATACTAATTCAGTCACCGACTGTATTAACTTCAGTACGTTTGACCTGCACCCTATTTTAAAATGTATCCTAATTCTTTAAATGATAGCATTTCATTGAGTACTGCTGTCTCATGCTCAAGAACGGTTCTACAGATGGGTTTCATGTTGCTTCAGAATATTCTGACCCCACCACATCAGATTGACCACATAATGAAAGTTAATAAGACACAAGTAACCCTAATCACATTATAAATAGAGGCCAGAGATAAATAATGTGCTAATGATATGAGTGTGACCATAATCGTATTTATATACACAGTAACTAATGAAAAAAAAGTACCCACTGCTAATTTGATGCTTTTTCTAAGAGTCAGCACTTTGATTAGAACGAAAATATGATGACTCATCCATAGGTCAACCGTAGGACCCCCAGTCACATGTGGTACACACAACTCGGGCAGAGCGGCAGGCACACACACACAGTGTATGTGAGACTGGTGTTAGTCTCAAAGCCTATTTTCCTTCTTCTAAACCCAACAACAAAGCAACAGCAGGTGGATGGGGGGAGGGGGGTGGGTTGTGTCCATGTGCGTGGTGTAGGTTTGGGTGGATTCACAGAGGGCTTAGTGTCTCCCTCATCATGGCAGGACAGCCCTGGTAGAAAGGCCTGATTAGTCTGAGCCCTAATAGGATGAGGGTGGCACGCTTGGATTGAGACACACACAAACACACACACACACACACACACATACCAACAGAAACACATACACAAACACACACACACACACACACACACACACACACACACACACACACACACACACACACACACACACACACGCACGCACACACAGACACACGACACACACACACACACACACACACACACACACACCCACACACACACACACACACACACACACACACACACACACACACACACACACACACACACACACACACACACACACACACACACATAGAGAAGCACAAACAACCACTCACAGAGCCACACACACAGACACAAATGCCAAGAAAACACTCAACCTCACACATTCTGAAATTAAGACGATGACTTGCAAAAATAATGAAATTGATCATTTAGTCTCAATACTTTTTTTCCATATTGATATGAGCAAACAGAAACAGAAGGAAATCAAACCCAATCGTACCCAATCGTTTATATATTTCACAGGAAAACCCACATTTTGGACACCTTGTCTAAAGACCACGTTGGGCGATGGGATTGGGGGATGTGTGGCTGAGCCTTGGGCAGCCAGCTTGGAGTTCAGCAGGTACAGAGCCTCAGAGACATGTCGGGGCAAAGATCAACCGCAGAAGGACGGACCCTTGCCATCACTGGGCCGTGATTTGTGTTCCCCATCGGTCCAATTTGGAAGCATGATCATCCATCGGCTCATTTTTCCGCAGAAAACAGAGGATGTTGCAGGTTTAGTTTTTCGTAACATTAAGCAGTACTCTCTTGAAAGCCAGCCAACCGCAACAGTTCTCTTTTAAGCTTCAGTATTTGAATTCTTTCTTGTTGTTAAAGCAGTCGGAGGCATTCTCTTTTGATGGAGCAATGTGTAAATAAATCTTCACACAAGAAAAAGTTATGTTTGGTTGATGGTGGTGTACTGTAATTACACAAATAAAGACCACAGCCTACGTGTGGCCCACATAATAGCATAGATACAAAGGTATAAGACCACAATCGGCCTGTGACCATTTTGCCACGCTGGGATTTTCGCGATCAGGCTCTGAATTCTAAACAAATACCGTTTATGACACGATCAATATTCGCTTTACACTCTACTCGCAGAAACAGGTTGAACAAACAATCGACTAATGATAACAGGCTACTCATTTGGTGTTTTCTGTTGTTTTTCTGGTGATCCAACATCCAGGACAGTGCATTGAACTCCCATGCCCTTCAATAGTGCTGCTGCTGCAGTCCAATGTCATTGAAATCACACAAGTAACCATTTAGTTTTGTGATCAAAGCAGTTCAGTCTTCGATGGCACTTAAGTGGGTCCCGTTTCTAAATCGAGCGCTCCCACCGCCGCCGCCATGTGGCCGCGGTGTGGCCTCTCACCCCGCCCACACCCATGGTGCTCATCCTCCGACTATCCGGGGGCGCTCGGTTGGCTCGTCTGGTGTACAGCCCGCGCCGCGACACCGTCACTGGGACGGACTCGGACCAGGAGTGGATCCCCAAGGACGCTGACTTCCTCTGGCTCCCTATGCTGCACTTTGGCTTTTTGAAGCGCTGTTCCAATACAACCTGTTTTTTAAGCAATTGGACCGTTTCAGAAATGAAACGTCGTCTGATGGTTTCTGCCGGTGTCTACCTGTTGTATTGTTTTCCTGTATGTTTTCATTTCATATTAAACAACAGCATAAACTCACAGACCCCAATAAGGTGTCCAGCTTCAGCTCCTTGATAAAGTCAATGCAACACAAACTTTTATATCTAGGACATTGATAAGAAATATGGGATGTACTTATGACAGCAGAACAGGGGGTTTAAATAATATCTATCGGGTTATTTTAGCCAAGTCAGTCTAGACACGATGGTTTCGGTGGGTAGGTGGCGGCTGACTCTGTTTTGTCTCTCTGTCTCTCGCCTCTCTCTCAATTTCTCACACACACACACACACGCACACACACACACAACACACACACAATACACACAGACACACAGACACACACACACACACACACACACACACACACACACACACACACACACACACACACACACACACACACACACACACACACACACACACACACCAACACAAATACGCACACACACACACACACGCTGGAGTAGGTCTTTGTTGTGACAGTTGGACTGGCCTTTTATTCCGACTAAATTGCCACTCTCAGCTGTTCATTTACAGCCCTAACCCTTGGTCCAGCAACCTCAGACACCTTGCAATCACACACACACACACACACACACACACACACACACACACACACACACACACACACACACACACACACACACACACACACACACACACACACACACACACACACATATACATACACACAAACAAAAAATACACACCCACTCCCTCCCCTTCACCTCTGACCCTTGGAAAATCCCCCTTTAGGTGGGGTTTGCCTTGTGTCCCAGGCCTGCTCTCAGATGGGGGCTGAGGATTAGAGGGAGAGGGGGAGACAGGGACAAGCCTGATGGAAGGAGGACTAGAGGGACTAGAAAGACTAGAGGGACTAGAGAGACTAGAGGGACTAGAGAGACTAAAGGGACTAGAGGGACTAGAGAGAGAGAGAGAGAGAGAGAGAGAGAGAGAGAGAGAGAGAGAGAGAGAGAGAGAGAGAGAGAGAGAGAGAGAGAGAGAGAGAGAGAGAGAGAGGAGAGAGAGAGAGAGAGAGAGAGAGAGATGAGACAGAGACAGAGAGAGAGAGAGAGAGAGAGAGAGAGAGAGAGAGAGAGAGAGAGAGAGAGAGAGAGAGAGAGAGAGAGAGAGAGAGATCATGGATATCTACTGTCAATATTGGATGCTGCTGACCTGTGGTGTTTGTGCACCATGAGTGTTTGAGTATGTCGAGGAAGAGATGAAGACAAAACAAACAGGGAAGAACAGGGAAGAACACACACACACACACACTGTGAGTGTGTGTCTGTGTGTGAGAGAGAGAACGAGGGAGAAGATAGAGAATAAAAGAGAGTTAGATAGAGAGAGTGGCACAGGGTAAATGTTAGGGGGTTATAGCAGCCCTAGCGTTTCCGGGGAGAGTGCAGCAGAGTGTGAGGGGACGGGATGCGGGGGGGAGTGACCTAGCCTTCCCAGGAATACCTTTGTGCCCAGAACGCTTGTATGCCAGCTATGGTTGCCATGGTGCAGGACTGGTTTGGTAGAACACTGTCCTGACTCAGGCCCTTCTCCCATGATCGGACGCAGACGCACACACACCCACACACACACACACACCACACACACACACACACAACACACACACACACCCACACAACACACACACACACACAACACACACACACACACACACACACACACACACACACACACACACACACACACACACACACACACACACACACACACACACACACACACACACACACACACACACACACACACACACACACACACACACACACACACACACATGCACTTACACACACGCACGCACACACACTGACACTGCCTATGTGTTCTCAAATCTAACTTTTTCAGTCTGTCACTATCCGGTGCAAATATCTAGATGTGTGCGCGTGTGAGTGCGTATGTAAGTGTGTGGGTGTGCGTGTTTGTGTGTATGTGGGATTGTATGTGAATGTATGTGTGTGTGTGTGTGTGTGTGTGTGTGTGTGTGTGTGTGTGTGTGTGTGTGTGTGTGTGTGTGTGTGTGTGGTGCGTGTGCGTGTGCGTGTGTGTATAGTCGACCAGATGTCTGGGCCCGTGGGGGCGGGGGATAATAGCTTCTTTCACAGGCAGCGGTCTGTGTGTGAGTGTGTGTGTTAGTCTATGTGGCTGTGTGCTGGAGTGTAAGAGTGTGTGCGGCTGTCGGTGTGTCTGTGGGTTCTCAGGTTAGAGTGTGTGACTGTGTGTGTCTGCGTGTGCATATGTGTGTGTGTATGTGTGTGTGCGTATGTGCGTGTGTGTGTTTGTCTGTGTGTTTCAGTGTGTGTGTGTGTGCATGTATTGGTGTGTGTGTTGGTGGTGGGGGGGGGGGTAAGCGTGTGGCCTGCCTTAATGGCAGACAACGGCACACGTCTGCAATAATTTCACTTATAAACACACCGACATAGAGACACACACACACACACTCACACACACACACACACACACACCACACACACACACACACAAACACTCCCAAACACTCACAGAGACACACAAACACACCCACACACACACAGACACACACCCGCACCCACACACATACACACAGACACACAAACACACACATACATACACACACACACACACACACACACACACACACACACACACACACACACATACACACACACACACACACACACACACACACACACACACACACACACACACACACACACATACACACACACACACACACACACATATACACAGAGGAAGCGGGGGATTGGAGCTGTTGAGGTTTGGTCCAGGAGAACCTCTGGTGAGTTCTGCCCCATCTCCTCAGCCGGAGCACAGCCCACGTGTTCATAGTTTGCTCGTTTAAATCTCACTTTTTTGTCATCGCTGTCTATCAAAGCCCATGACGGTGTGTTGTAATGAAAAAAGACCTGACGTAAACATCACGTGATGGATGGGTTGGTAAGATGAACCTCGTGGTGATACAGAGAAATGATGGGAAAATTGTTTTCAATTTGAAAAAAGACACATGGAAATTCCATCTCAGTTGAAAACACTGGTTTGAATATGGAGCTCATGACAACACGAGACAGTATCAGTCAGTTCAACAGCTTTATCATTTCTTGGCTGTTTTTGCAGGAAGAGGAGATTTTTCCTCTGCCCGGCTAAGCATTACTCGCTCTCCCCCTCTGTTGGTAGCTGCGCAGTAAACCTGGCTACATAACCTGGGTCTGGGAGGGACCATGCACCACCAGCGATGGGACAGCCTTTCACTAATGACATCAGTGCTGTTTGGCCACACAGCAGGTTGACATGTGATGGAAGTAGTGTATTGTCACACTCTCACACAGTATTGTTATGTAGATGCAGGCTTTGTGCGTTTGTGTGTGTGTGTGTTGGTGTGTGTCTGTGTGTGTGTTTGTGTGTGTGTGTCTGTATGTGTGTGCAGGTGTCTGTGTGTGTCTGTGTGTCTGTGTATGCTTGTCTGTTTGTGTGTGTGTGTGTGTGTGTGTGTGTGTGTG